>JBBPKD010000001.1:0-116704 GCA_038089075.1 Singerocomus inundabilis
CCCCCTGCAAGCGTTTCGTCCCCCTCTTCGACAAGTACGATCGATAATACGGCGGTTAGCTCTCGCCGCACCTTCGAGTTTCGACCGGTCACTGAGTTTTAGAACTAGTCCCTGCCGTCATGCTTGCATCGTTTGCAATGCAGGAGAGTTCCTGCATTCCTACCGCCGTTGGAGGTGCTGGTGAGCAAGGTCTAATGCAACTCACGCTTGACAAATGTAGTGGTGCACCTAGCGGAAATTGTCAAGACCATGTAGGCGCCCTCCTTGCGTTGGAAGCGTCTCGCATCTTACCCATCGATGTCTTCAGGACTTCAACACCCATCAGGGGGCCCAATTCTTCTCGCAGACCCTAGACAGCGTGAATGGAGACCTCCGTTTAGCAATTGGTCTTTACAATGGCTGGTACAAGGGTTTAACATACGTGGGTCTTTTGTAGGTTAAGTGAGTGTCCCCTATAGGTGGAGGCAACTGTCGCAAGCAGAATAATCTGGACTAGTGAGTCTTACTTGAGCATAGCATAGTGCCCATAATTAGTCGACCTACTCAGCCTTCGATTCTTGAACGGATGAATGCAGGACATCAACGCACACGAGCACAACCCACCGTTCGGCAAATACTTTGACGATTGTTCAAAATGAGCCTTTCATGAATCGCGATAATTTTACAAGCGTGCTAAGAGGGGTTTTCCTCCGTAATCACTGCGACTGATTCACCCTTGTCCTGATGTTAGATTTGGAGGAGTTTAGTAGTCATGGTCTTTTGCCGTGTTGCGTGAGGCTTAGCACAGCCACCTATGTGAGATGATATTTGGTGCTCTTCTCGAAACGACGAGTGATCTAGCGATTGAAATCCAGTGTTTGTGGTGCCGACCGCATCTCCACTGGTCGACAGAGCACCATGAGCGGTGCTTCATCGTCATCCTCTTCGGTACCCCCCTCTCCCGCATCAACCTCGCTCACACCTCTGCCCTCGCCCGAGTTACAGGCACTGAGCCTGAAAGACGTGACCGATGAGTCCAGGGCACAGGCTGTCAAGCTCAAATCAGAGGCCAACAAAGCGTTTATTAGTACGTACCCCCATCCGATCAACCAGAACAACTTAACGATGGCCTGTCCAGGTCACAACTTTACGGCGGCCGTCAGCCTTTACTCAAAGGCTATCGAGTTCAATCCCATGGATGCCACCTTCTGGTGCAATCGGGCTGCTGCAAGAACAAAGTTGGAGGAATACGGCTTTGCGCTCGATGACGCGTGTGAGTAGATCTTGCATTTCGACCCGGTCACGCGGGATTCATGACGAACAGCCAGGGCGATCGAGGTCGATCCCAAGTACGCAAAAGCGTACTATAGGTGCGCCAGCCCCGTTCTCACGTGTGGTGACGTGCATTACTCATCGCACACATCAGACGAGCGACGTGTTACCTTCAGATCGCCAAACCTCAGTTAGCGGTCGCTGATTTCAAGAAGGTTGTCGCCCTAGAACCCACGAACGATGTTGTCAAATCGCAGCTGACAGCAACCCAAAAGCTCGTTCGAAAGATCGAGTTTGAAAAGGTGTGAAGTCTAACTTTGGCTATGTCTATGTATATTGAATATGCTCTAGGCAATTGAGATGGAGGAAGAGAAGGACGCCGTGGAGCGCTGTTCAGAAATTATAGCACAAGGTCTGTCGGTGTGCTCATCCACGCAGCCACGTTTACTGACGAGCATATGGGCTAGGCGGCTGCGACGTGGAAGGCGATTATGCAGGTCCGAAACTAGAGATGACCGAGGACGGAAATTATACGATGAATCATGAGTTCATATTAAGCATGATCGACTGGTTTAAGCAAGGCAAGAAGCTTTCACGGAGGTACGTTTGGGAGATCATTCTAGGCGCCCACTCGTCGTTTGTGAAAGAGGAGAGTCTGGTCAACCTCGATCTCGCGGATGGTGTAACCTGCGACGTCATTGGAGATGTCCATGGTGCGTTTTGAGATTGAACTCTGGTTGTGTCATGAATCGACGTACACCCCATTCAGGGCAATTCTACGATATGCTGCATCTGTTTTCGCTCACTGGACCTCCATCATCTACTCATTGTCTATTGATGAACGGGGATCTGGTTGACAGAGGATCCTGGTCTATTGAAGTGATACTGACTGCATTTGCCTATAAATGTAAGTGCTGACCGAGCTACATGGTTTTCCGTAGTGGTTGAACGACGTCAGGGTTATACCCTACTCGGATGTTCATCAATAGAGGAAATCATGAAGCCAAGGAGATGAATCGGACATATGGCTTCGAAGGAGAAGCCAAGCACAAGCATGGGGAACAGACATACAAGGTAGGTAGTTTAGATTCGGGTTTTCAGATACTAAGTTGCTCTACGTAGCTTTTTGCTCATGTGTTTACGGAGAGTACGTGGCTTTAGGCCAAGTCATTTGAAAACCTGACTGTTCATTTAGTGCCCTTGGCGACTCTAGTCAGCGCAACAAAATCGTCCACAGACGTCACCCCAAAGACAATATTATCTCCCGAAAAGTGCAAGCGTTACTTTGTTGTTCATGGTGGATTGTTCAGCAAAGACGGTGTGACATTGGAGGAAATACGGAAGTTACCACGCATCGGAAGACAACCTGGACAAGAGGGATTGATGTGTAAGTTCTTAGTTGGAACCGCACCCACAAATACTGAGATACCTGGCCTCTAGGCGAGGTATGGACTCAGGCAAGACTTTTGTGTGCTCTCTCATGCAGCCACAGTTGCTCTGGACCGACCCTCAAGATACACCGGGTCGTGGGCCAAGTAAACGGGTATGTGGTTGGGCAGGCTTCTTGTCGCACGTTGTTTCAATGTGCTTCAGGGTGTCGGTATTTCCTTTGGACCCGATGTCACAAAACATTGGTGCGATCTCAATGGTGTCACGGGTATCATTCGCAGTCACGAAGTACGAGAGAGTACGTAGCTTCATCATGTACTGTATTGATCTCGTCGGTACTCAACAGGTCCTAGATGGTTATGCCATTGAGCATGATGGACTGTGCACAACCGTAAGTTTGCATTCACCGGTCCATCGTAAAAATACCTATTTTTATTCTAGGTCTTCTCCGCACCCAACTACGTCGATCAAGTAGGCAACAAGGGCGCATATGTGTGTGACTATTGAATGTACTTGATTTTCGCCCGACCCTCACGGTTGCACCAACAGATCCGCATAGACGCTGCTGGAGATCTAAAGTACCACCAATTCGAGGCACAAGCTCATCCACCTTTGAAACCGATGGCATACGCCATGGGGGGTCTGGCGAGTTTGATGATGTAGATTTCTGGGATTTGCTGTATTCGACTGCATTTAGTAGGCGTGGGAATTCGTGTCTTGACTTCTGGCATTACCTCTGGCAACTTTACTGCTACTGTCTGACCATCCAAATGGACAAAACGAAATCCAAGTTGGCGGCGTTCTTCGACAACGACGATGAAGAATCTTCGTTCCCAGTGCGATGGATAGGACCTATTTCTTTGATGTCGGGGCACTCACCATTTTGCTTCATATAACCAGCAAAAGCTATTAGACGACCAAAAGTTGTCCCAGTATGCTCAAGGGACTGTGCGCAAGTCTCGGCGGGAGAAGGAGAAAGAAGCGGCAGAAGCAAAGAAAAAAGAGGAGGAGGAAAACGCGGCTAAAGCATATGCCGATTTTTTAGACGCGTTTGAGGGAGAGGACGCGGGAAAGAAGAAGGGCGGATCGGTTTTTATTCGAGGCTCAGAAGATGCGAGAACGCTTTACCAGCCCATTACGAAGGGTGCAAGCGAGAGTTCTCGGACAAAGGTGCTGCAGGAGGAAATGGAGGACGTGAGTAGTCGTCCTATGTTTGATCCGTAGACTGATGGATCTTCAGACCCTTCCGCCGAGCAATTTTCCAAAACCAAAAGGCAAGCGTGCCATGGATTCATTCCTCGAGGAAATCAAGAGGTGTGTTGAGTCGTAGTTACGTTCTCCTTTTCTTGACGCTGTGTTTAGGGAACAGGCTCTGAGAGAGGCTCGGTACTCTCGTACTGGTGAGTCGAGGTAACACAATGTCCTTGAGAGGGTTCCTCAGTTTCAAGTATAGCCCACGGACGCTCCGTGACTGCTTTGGCGGGTTTGTGCTTGTGTGCATCTGGATCATCGTTCCTAATCAACTCCTTTCAGCTTACGAGGGCCAGAGCGGAAGTAAAGATCGGGGAGACCCTGAGGTAAGTGACGCATAGAGAATTGTCCTCCTATATCTCAGACGCGTTCCTTCCTCAGACATCTAATCTCTTCGTCGCCAATTTACCTTCTAACGTTACCGAACAATCCTTGGGCCAGTTCTTTGCTCGTCATGGACCCGTCGGCTCTGTAGGTTCTCACCCTTTTCCGAGCCCTCTCTTAACTTAGAATATGATTCAGGTCAAGATAATGTGGCCTCGTGGTGACGGCAGTAGCGGTCCTGGCAGTGATATGACCACGTCAAGACGAAATCGCAATGCCGGTCTCAGTGGTTTTGTCTCATTTATGAAGCGAAGAGACGCCGAGGTTGCTCTTAGAGAACTAGATGGTTTTGACTGGGGAGGTTCAGTACTACGAGTCGGATGGAGCAAAGCCGTTCCTATGGCAGCGAAGCCATTGTATGGTACGAGTCCTGCTTCTGTGCTCTCACTAAATATGAAGCTCTGCCCATTTTTGTAGTTACGACTCGTCAATCTCGTTCACACTCCCGCTCCAGAGACAGACATCATGGAAGGGGAAGGAGCAGGAGCCGTTCGTATTCCTCCGGGCGCCGTTCACGTTCCCGTTCTGGTGGCCACAAACACGGACATTCACGACGGTCACGGAGTCGGTCATACAGCTACAGCCGATCACCTTCGCGTCGACGGCGCCGCTCCTACAGTCGTTCAAGGCGATATGACAGCCGGAGTCCCCGTCGACGGTCACACAGTGCCTCAAGGAGACGTGAAGAGGAAGAATCTGGCGTGACAGATATCTTCATACGAGCAGTAGCTGCCGAGGTAAAAGGCCATGGCCCTAAGTACGCGGAGAATCTCAAAGAGTGGGAGCGGAACAATCCAAAATACGCTTTTCTCACGGAACGCAAGGTGGGGTCACTTCGAGAACACTAGGTTTTTTTAACAAAACATTCGCATTACAGCATCATAGACATGCCTTCTACCGAGGGCTCGTTGAGCGCTCCGACATCGTGGAACCAGACTTTGACGATGATGTATGCTCTCGTTCCTGTGTATGCTTCGCATTTCGTTAACGCGCTCATACCAGGGGTACAATTCGGTATATTCTACTGACTCCGCGGAGGAATCAGAGCAGGAACGCACTAAGAAAACTATGTTGGGGAGACTCGCACGAAAAAGGTTTGAGGCGATGCTGCGCGCTCTTTCTGGCAAGCGAGGTGAACTTGCTCGCTGCATGACATTCAGCCTGGAACATGCCGAGGCGGCTCGTGAGGTTTGTGCGCGGCTTATTACCTGGTTCCCCGAATCTCAATACTCTTCTAGGTTTCCGATATCATCATCTCTTCTTTGTTAGTGGACAGCACCCCAGTCCCACGCAAGCTCGCACGCCTTCATCTCATATGTGATATCCTTCATAACTCGGCCGCTCCAGTTCCGAGTGCATGGAAGTTCCGTCAGGAGTTCCAATCACGACTTGGCATTGTTTTTGATCACTTTTCCACTATCTATCACTCGTTTCCTGGTCGTATCACCGCGGAAACGTTTAAGAAGCAAATTACGTCGGTCGTGGATATCTGGGAAGACTGGATCGTTTTCCCACCCGAGTTTACGGCTGAACTTCGAGCGCGGCTTGATGGCACCGCCCATGCGGAGCTGAAAGCAGAACAACAAAATGAAGACGGCAGTGCGACGATGGAAGCCCAATCGGCGTACGCATCTCGGTTCAAGGCTAAGTCGTTTCAACCGGCCCAAGAACCTGATCCTTCAGTTTCTCAAGAAGCCCACCAGGAAGACGGCAATGACGTGGATGGTATGCCGATTGAAGAAATGGATGTAGATGGTGTACCACTTGATCAGGACGTCGACGGAGTACCCCTCGGCGAGGACGTTGATGGTGTTCCGCTTGATGAGGATGTCGACGGTATTCCGCTGACGGGTGATTCCGAGGCAGACGACGCAGACGTCGATGGGGAACCCATGGCAGAGGATGACGTAGATGGCGCACTGTTGTGACCTGTGACTCTGGACTTTGTCTTATTTCTCTTTCGTACTTTCATGGTTGACTATTTTAATTACTGTCGTTTTCACGTAACTTGACAAGAACTAAGATACGAAAGTCAAAGAGTGTTAAAATGTACAAGTATATATTCACAATATGAAGTGTAGAGTTGTCAAGAGAGTGTCAAAGCTCTGTTCGTAAAGGAAGCACCGACTCGAATAGCCTCCGCCAAATCCCGGACAGTAAAGCGAAACAAGTATGGGTGTGTCGTCTACAGCTGTCTACTAGGTCAGAGAGATGTGACTGAAGTCTCCCCCAGACACTTTGCAGAACATCAGATATTGGTTGGCGCGCAGCAGCGAAAGGGTGTCCTGGCGTAGCCTGCACACCAGGGGTTGGCCGTGACTAAATTTGTGACATTGCTCAAACTGTGCGCCAAATTCTCAAAGTCAAACACAACTTACATTTCCGCCGACCGCCCTCTCTGCTTCGTGGATCAACCATGCGGAATCCTCTTCTCCAGTTTTCTTCCACATTTCCCGGAAGTGTTCGACAGCATGCAGACTTTCACTAAAGCGATGGAGTGTGTTAATCAACGCGACGACTTCTGAACGCTGCAAGAGATTCTGGTTCGTGTTATGACTATATGACCAACAAGTTTTTGTGACAGATAATCATATGGCTGAAGAGAGGACCTACTAAAGGGCGTTTTCGTCTATTTCAAACAGGACCTTGAGAGCTGTGGCCAAACCAGTGGTTTGAACTTTACCCCACAGACGACACTTGTCACAACCAATACAGTCCATAATTCGTGAGACATTGCGAAAGTGCTGTTTAAACTCTTCTTTCAAAATCTGTGATACTAGTCAGAGACGAGATAAGTAGATGTGGGGTGAATCAACAGACGTTTGCGTGCGCCCCACGGAAAAGTTCTCGTTCGTCGAATTTGCCGACGTGTTTTGCGATGTTTATTACATTGTCGAGCTTTGCAAGGGTCTGAGCTTCATCATCCCATTCAGGCGAACGCGGATGATGGTGGGGGACGAGACTGTCCCCTGATAAGGAGCAGTAGTCGTATTCAGATAGATAAGGTGCCAAACGAGCGACGGCACGGAGAAGTAAGACTGTGTTGAAGTAAATATACTGAAGGCGCTCGGGATGGGAGGCTACTCTGGTGACAAAACATTCAAGATTAGGGCTCTAAAGGAAATCATGAGAGAAGAACAGTGACTGGAATGAGACCCACTCGCCCATTCACCAGTCGACTGATTCAGCCACTCCGTACATATATGTGTTGAGATTGATGCATGGAGACCTGTGTGAAAACAATATGAATATGATAACCTTTCAACCGCAACAAGTACCAGATATGATCTTGTAGTACACCCTCTTTTCCAGACACTCTCCATTTGTGTCTTGGTCATCCAAAAGCTTATACGAAGCTTTGTTCAAAGTGTTGGGAATGGTAACGGGTGTAGTCGACTTGCCGGAGAGAAGATTCAGCTCTGAAAGACCAAAACAATTCTCGTCATAGATCGCTCGCCAGACGCGATGGGCAGAGTTCCCAGTATATCCCGTGTATCGTTCGGGAACGAGTGTTAGATCAACATAGTCCCCTTCTGATGTAGAACCACGTAAGCGCATGAAATACGATATGAAAACTAGGGAAAGCCAACCTGTCATGTCATCGAGGAAACAAAAATCAGAGTCACGGTAATAACAACCTGGTAGCTGGATCCGCTAGGAATTGCGTGGGTAGTTGTTCGAACCCACAGTGTTTAGATATACCTCATCCTCGAGAGAAAAGTCTATTTTACTCAAAGAAGCTGCCCTCCATTTCTCGGGTATTTTGCTCTACAGCGAGAATCGAGAGTGGAACTAGCCTGTATAAACACTTACACACCTCGTCTACAGTGGTGACGCCACACTCGCGGTTCATGCAGAAACCGTTCTCCTGCCAAAAAGGACATTCTCGATATAAGTCGACCTTTAAATTTTGAGGTAGTCAAGTAAGAGGCCTGCGTAAGTTTAAAGATGGGCGGTCTCATTTACTCGGAAGTATTTGAAGAAAGGAGTCTGGACAAGATCATGGAGGGTAGCAAACAGCTCTTCGTTGACGCTCTCGATGGACTCATAGTCACACATCGTGGTTTCGATTGGACCTGTTGTCTAGAATAATATACTGTAATAATGTCGCGACGGAGATACAGATCAAGGTCGACACACTTGGCGCTGACAAAGGGGTTCACCGCGAACGGGCTTGTGTTCTAGAACATCCTGGATTTGGTCTTTGCGAACGAGAGCGTCACCAAGGAAAGATGAACCATACACAGTTGTGCAGATGAAGATGGAAAACACGAGTGCGAGACAAGCTTTGCGACACGGTCGCTGCATTTCTTGTGATGGTCGTCGTCAGACGTTGTAACAGACGCTTGAAATCCACGTACTACTATTAATCACGTGACATATGAAAGCAGTGCACGTGAACACTCGCGTCCAGTGACTCCCATCTGCAACTTAATCTCATCCTGCCTGCCCTTTTCCTCGGTCAAGATAATGCATCGCAGAGCTTCCCTGTTCGACTATGAATATGACGGCTCCAATCTCTGTGCACAGTCGCGTTAAGATATCCGTCTTCGGTACCTGCATTCCCTCTTTTCTCCCACCCACATTGGAGCTAGCTCCCCATATGGAGGAAAGCTGTGGTCAAAAACCGGAAACTGACTGTTGTCCAAGTGTGTCAACATACTTGGAAAGATACGCAGAATTAACTCTATTCATGGGACAGATACAGACACTTGGACACTACTCTTGGATATGGTCCACTCCGCTCCGAGTCCTTTCCCTTTCCCGCACATCGGGGCATTAAGGGCTCTGTGAGTGCTGCAAACCACGAGTCCGGCATCCTCAGAGAACAGAGTTCTGTGACCATAAAGCTTCCGTATGTAAGATTTCTTTCTGATCGAATATTCGTTGGATTGGTACAGCTTGCACCACCCAGACTAGGCCAGAATCGATCAGGAAAGTTTGGCGAATCCCAGCTTGGAATTCTACGACCTCGGCCAGTTGCGACCCTTTTCTCACTGCACCAATCACAATACCTGACATACTGATCTGAGGTCTCAGATGACGAACACAGGTGACTTCGACCGACACAAGCAGTCAGTCCTGCCAGGTGCAGGGTCGGAGTTATTGACGTCAGCAGTTTCTTGATTAAAAATCAACTAGCGAGGTCACATCACTGACACGTCTCCAACAGATGACGACGGCAAAAGTCATTCTAGCAGCTACCCAAGTGAAGTAAGGATGGCACAGCATCATGCTAGGCATCTCTCATATGCTCTCCAGATTCAACCCATACCTGTGCCCTACCTGCGCCGGTAGAACATTGGGGAGCAATGAAATCTGACTTATCGCCTACACGCCCACCAGCAAGTTTACCTCGAAAAACCAACGTGATAGATGCTGTTCGGCAACGGCTCAATCACCTATAGGCTCCCTGTCATATGCAACGCAACGCCAGCACGAGTGATTCTAGCATGGCACGGTGCCATAGCCGGAGAGACCATTGCTATCCCCAAGAGCTACTAGAACAGTCGGGCACTGCATGCACGAAATTCCATTTGGTTGTGTAGTCGTACATTTTACGTAGTACGAACCAAGAATAGAATGATGTTCGCACGTCCATTACTCACAGAAATTTGGTAATTCGGACACGTCTACGTTCTACTGCACCGATCCTTCACCGTCTTGCTTTTTTTTCCGGTCATTGCGTTGAGTTCCGTCGCCGAACTCAACGTTTAGGTATTTTCTGTCAAAGGTTTTGTGTTTCGGACACCCGCAATTCTCAGACATATGGATGCGTCGGCTGCTTCCCCCCCTGGCGCGGTTGAGCTCCAGGTGTGGACACTGTTGTTGATGTGTGTCTCCAGGCTTAGACGGTTTTATATGTGTTTAGAAGCTACATGGACTCGAAGGCACACCGGACCCCTTCCCTGCTAAGGTAGAGGATGACGTGCAAGTCAAGTTACCTGCCAACAACGCAGTGGTAGACACCAGCGATCCGCTCGATTTCCCGTCCCTTACACCTTCTGCTGCTTCTGCGACACTGCTTGCCAAGTCTGCTGCTTGGGGCACTAACTCAGGCCCTCGCATCAAGGCAACTGTCCGGTCTCAACCCATGGTCACTGACTCCTTTACTTTGTCTGCCATCGAACTTGCAGCGAACAAGGATGGGAAACCTACTTCACTCGGGGAAATCATGAAACAGGTCATGTCCAAGTTCAAAGTCAAGATCGAGGCTTCTGCCAACCAGAGGACACGTCAAACCACGTTCCACATGAAGTCTGAGTCTCAGAAGGAGCTTGATAAGGCGAAACGGAACCTGTTAGCCCTTTTGAGTCCCGTGGTACGTTCGTGTGTAGCTCCCTTCGAATTTTCTTGGAAAATTGTTCCAGGTCACTATTACTCTGTCTGCTCCTGTCTCTACCATTCCAGCTATCATCGGACCCAAAGGTCAGTCGCCGTTTGTTTGTGCATTGAAATGAGGTTCCTGAACACTCACTTCAGGTGCCACTCTGAAACATGTGCGGGAGCAAACTGGAGTAAAAGTGGACATTCCTCGTAGGGATAGTTTTACACCCAACGGTCATCTTAACGGGTCAGTTAATGGGACTGCCACGCGTGCTGATGAAGAAGACGAAGTCCTGGTTCCCATTACAATCACAGGCGCGCAACCTCTTGTATACGAAGCTCAGGCCATGCTAAATGAGATCATCTCGGCTAGGACTTCTAAGTTAACCCAGCGTGTTAAGAACATCCCACATCACATTCTTCCTTTCATCATCGCCCGCCGCGCACCCTTCCTTGAAGCGGCGCAAGGCGGTGAAATCAACCTTGCCTTGAACGCTCCAGAACATGAGATCACTGTCAGTGGGGACCGCGAGGCCGTGGTTCGTGTCATCGAAACCATCCAGGGAACCATCGAAGCGTTCAAGTCAGCGCTCATTTCAGTCAAGATCTTGTTGCCTAAACGCCAGCATCGCCTCCTTGTTGGAAAAGCTCTCGAAGAGATCATGGCAAAGAGCCAGTGTTCTGTTGTCGTTCCGGAACTTCATGAACAAGGCGAAGAAGTCTTGGTCTATGGCAAGCAAGAGGACATTTCTGCTGGTCTTGGTGTTGTTATGGAGAAGGCGAACTCACAGTACATCCATGAGTTCCCACTCCCTGGTCCTATCTCGGTTTCACGTCAACTCCTGACTTACATGACACGCATCAACTACCCTAAGACCCTCAGTTCCGCTCATCCAGGTATTTCGGTTTTCACGCCGCCTGCAACGATTATTGGCCAGGCATCGGTCCTTAACATGGATATCATCGGAGAGAAGCCGTTGGTGGATGCCGTTGTCAGACAGGTTTCGGAACTCCTTGGTAAACTGATTGGTGCAACAAGGGAGGCTTCCATTGATTGGCTTATCCACCGGGTCATTATGGGAAAACATGCGAAAAAGTGAATTCTTGCTTGCACCTCCCGGAAGTCTCTCTAACATCACTTAGGCTGAAGCAGTTTCATGAGATTCACAATGTTCATGTATTCTTCCCTCCCGAGTCTGCAGAACAATCCTTGGTTCTCCTGGTTTATGACCCTTTCTCTCCTTTGGCTTCGCCTTCGCCTGTTGAGAAGGAGAAACACCTGGATGATGTTGTTGTGGAATTGCTCAGGATGGCCAAGGACGCTGCCGATGTCAAGAGCGAGTTAGTATCCGTTGAGAAACGGTGGCATGAAGCAGTACTTGGCAAAGACGGTACTACTCTCAACGCGTAAGTGGTATATACTTCCATCCGTGTGTTGTGTAACCGGTACCCTCAGAATTATTGGTGAAGAAAAGGCCTTGTCGATCAAAGTTGGTGCTGAGGTAGGCGATCTATCTAGTGAGGATGTCATTCTGGTCCGCGGGGTCAGCGCAGACGTCAACCGTGCCGTCAAAGAAATCCTACGGGTCGTTGAAGATGCTAAAAACGACGCTATCGTTAGCAGCTACGTAAGTGATTTTGATGTCTTACTTTTTTGTTGTCAACCTACTTATAATATATCTAGTCTACGGAATTTGAGATAGACAGGGAATATGTCGGTCGAGTCGTTGGTGCGCAAGGGGTCGGTGTCAACAAGCTACGGGACCAACTTGGTGTTAGAGTGGACCTTTCCGATGAAGTTGAGGACAAGGACAAGGACAATAGCAAGAAGAAGAAGCTTGTTCACCAGAAGTCCAAAGTCAAGGTCAGTTGCTGCACACTAGTTGTGGAATAGAGCTGATGCCGTGCTCAGATCACAGGACGCAAGGAGAACGTCGAGGAAGCCAAGAAGCGCATCTTGGCCCAGGTCGAGAGATTGGTTAGTTGCTCGCAGCTACTACAATCCAACATGTCATTGACATTAAATGCAGGCAGATGAGACATCGGAAACCCTCAAAATCCCCACTCAGTTCCATGCTTCTTTGATTGGCCAAAACGGTAAATATGTCCTCCGCCTCGAAGAGAAATACGGGGTCAAGATCACCTTCCCCCGGGGGTCCGTGGAAAACGGCGAAAACAAAACACGTGAAGCTCTTAAGCCCGACGAAGTTCTCGTCAAGGGTGGCAAGAAGGGTGTAGCTGCTGCTAAATCAGAACTTCTTGAGGCTCTAGAGTTTGAAAAGGAGTCCAGCCACGTTATCAAGTTCACTGTCCCGACTCGTGCTATTGCACGTATTCTTGGCAAAGGCGGTGCGAGTATCAACGAGATCAAGGACGACACAGGTGCACAGATTGACATCGACAAGACTACGAATGATAACAGCGCTGTGACTAACATTACCGCGCGAGGGACCAAGGAGGCGATTAACACTGCCAAAACAGCTATCTTAGCAATCGCTGAGCAGGTCGGTGAGGAAGCGTCGGCATCACTCATGATCGAGACGAAGTTCCATAGAACCATCATTGGGGCTGGTGGTCAGGGTTTGAAAGACTTGATCATTCGTTGTGGTGGCCCGTCTGATTCCAAGCTGCAAGCAGGGCTTGTTCGGTTGTAAGTAATTCTCTGATGACGGCTAGTACCTGGATAACCATGAAGTTAGCCCTCGGCAGGGTGAGCCCACCGACGATGTGCGTATTCGTGGAGAACCTGCTCTTGTCAACAGAATCAAGGAAGAACTAGAGAAGACGGTTACTACTTTGAGGGATCGTGTAGTGCTGGCTGCCGAGATTCCAGCATCCCTTCACCGCAATCTCATTGGGAGAGGTGGTCAACACCTGAATGAATTACAAACCCGCAGGGGTGTTCAAGTACAGTTCCCCGGTTCTCGATCCTACACTCAAGTAGGAGAAGCTCTCAACTCAGCAGAACTCAGGGATGCGGATTCCGCGGACATCGTCAAAGTCTCTGGATCTCGCTCTGCTTGCGAAGCAGCGATTGATGAGCTCAAGGTAAGTTACATGTGGTGATGAAAGCACTGCAACGATTGACTTCTCTACCAGGCGCAGGTCCACAAGGCACAGACCCCTGTTGAGTTCTGCACTGCTGTGGTGTCTGTGCCCTTGAAATATCACTATGTAATCTCGCAGCAGGGGAGGCTCTTCCGTAACCTCCGATCGTACGGTGTCCATGTTGACCAATCTGCCTACCCTGAAAAATCTGCGGTACCCACCCATCCTCCGCAGAATGTAGCACCTACTGCCCGGATTGATGATGCGGAAGCAAATGTCCCGGAATCGAGCTGGCAAGTTATTCCCAATTACCAGGACGCGGAGGACGGTGATTCGGAGTGGACGCTGAAAGCAAAGGATCCTGCGAGTCTTGAGCGCGCAAAGACTGACATCAAGGTGGCCATCGAGCAGGCTGAGGCAATGACTCACGTCGGCTTCTTGACCCTTGCTGACCGTTCTGCATTCCCAAAAATCGTTGGATCAAAGGGCGCCAACGTCACTCGTCTGCGTGCTGAGACTGGCGCTGACATCACTGTCAGTAGAAACAACAACACCATTGTTATTATCGGTGCGCACCTCGTGCTACCTCGATTAGGATGTCAAACTCAAATCCATTGTAGGTTCGGAATCTGCTATAGAGGAGGCAAGGGAGGCAATTCTTAAACAAGCCGCCTCTCTACATCGGTCAGATCGTCGCTAGGCATATGTTCATCACATGAACTACATATTTACATGGCATGTATCAAACTACCTGGAATGGATCAATACGCTCAGCCGGAAAGACTGATAAACAGGAGGGCCACGGAGTTACTCTTGACGTAGCTTGTACGAGACTCAGATTATAGTACCGTCCTGTCAGTCATGCATTACTCCGCGAGACCACGACAAGATCTCGCAATTGGGGTAACCTTGTCTACTGAAATTTGTACAGTGCCATACCACTCCGAAAGGCTGCTGGTCGTCTACAACCCAAATTTCGTAGTCATGAGTGTCGACATCACACGAGGGTACGACTCCTCCTTTGGCCCTCCTTCAGAACCAATACCCATCCGCAAATTTCTTGATGACACTGCATCACTTATACCCCCTTCCGCGAGCGACGTGCTTAATCACGCTGGCTGGCGGAGCCTTTCAGAAGATGAACGAACCGCAGTGGAAGCGGAGTGTTCTGAGAGGTACGCTCACAGGGGCTGACACTACCGGACTTGTCCAAACTTGCGGCTCATCTACGCTCAACATTGACAGTATCGCCGAGTTGAGGGCCGCCGTTGAGGAAGTATGGGATAACCCTATGCTCTCTGCACATCTCTATCGCGCCCATGCTACCACCGTGAACGCAATATATAGGCAGGCTGGCGGCCCCGCCCCGAAGGGACGCAAGCAAAAGCATTTACCGGATCCTGAGATAGCGAAAGCACGGCCAGAGGTACGCGCGCTAGAGGAGAAGCTGGAGGCCATCTCTCTTAGATGCTGGAGGTGCGATTTCTATCACATGTCTGCCCCTGCAACTCTGAATGCAACTTGCTGGGCAGGTTGAATCAGGAATCTGCGTTTTTCATGCGCGCATCTAAACACTCGGACTTCAATGCGCTCAGGTATATCAAGAAATCAGGGCATGGCATTTTGACTCGCAGTCAGCCATCTGGTTCACTTCCCCGACCTACCGTAGCCAGCTCAACCCCTTCAGAACCAAGCGGAAGTCCACCGCATCGAGATGTTCTCATTACGCTCACTGTATACAACCGCGTGCCCTGGGTTCATAGTCAACTCACTCGTTTCTCCCAGCACGTCGTACTGTCTTCTCAGACCCTTGCAAATTTCATCCGTGCAATTCCTTGTGATGCGAGCGAAATGCCGGACGAGGTGGTCGATAGCCGTGGCAATGTGGTCGGATATGCATATGAAAGCAAAGAGAAAGATGAAGGGACTACCGCTGTTCGTACTGAGGGATGCTTGTTGCTCATCGACGATGTTGTGTATGGGGCCGAACAGCCTGGTGATGACTACGCGGAGTATGTCTAGTCTCTTTCCATGTGGAGTGGACTTTTTGGTTTATAACATGCATTTTGCTACAGCAAACTCTTATCTCATTTGCAGAGACTGCCAGAGGAAAAGCGGCCGCAGATAACCAAGTCACCCACGTCGCTCCAGACACCTCTCACTGCCCTCACTCTCCGGATTAATCAACCATATTGGATGCTCCACCAAGGAAATTGTGAGCACTTTGTTGTCGTTGAGCAGATCAGGTGCGTGTTGTTCTCGTGTGGTGTTGTATGGTGGTTCAAGACCACCCACAGGTTGGCTCACCCCCTTGATCCACAAACTGGCTACCCCCTCACCGTACATGTCACACCCACCCTTGGTGACACCTGCAAAGCTTGTGCCAAGGCCCCCGCAGTGCTTGCTATCGTAGGAGATATTCGTCTGGGTGAAAGTCCTTGTTTGCTCTGTGCACCCTGTTGGCGGAACATGGGCCCACCTGGGGAGGAAGACGCGGAGCGGGTGACGGTGGTACCATTGGTAAGACACCATAGGATGTGGGAAGGCGTAGATGTATAGCGGAGTGTTTGTTTTGAGGGACAGTCCAATCGCAAAGCATTCTATTCCAAATATAGCTAGGTGCGGCGAAATCTGTCGACGGTATTACAAGAATAATGAAATGAAAAACCGTCTATTAACTTACGATCATACAAAGAACGTAAAATACTACTATCGTTTTAAGCCAGGAATGGGTTAGAATCAGATAGTATCGAGAACAGATTGGTCAGTGAGTCGTCCGAGAAATTGGAATCACCGAATAGTAATCAATATACCACAGTATACCTGGACTGGTAACAGAATAGATAGGCTGGGTGTGTACAGCTAGATCCACCAACAAGTAAACGAAGACACTTGCTGAACTACTCCTCAGAAAGCAATCACCCAAGGAACGATAGTGTCACATCTGCTAATGAAGAGTCGATTAGTGCCTCCCCCTGTTGATACGTACTCCATGGCATCTCCGTGCTTCCCCACCCAATCCACCCATATGACCGCGCTGTCGAGTTGAAATTCACCTCCATGGTCCGTTCTAGCTCAGGGAACCAAGGAGCTGGCACGCTTGCGTTTCCCTGTGTAACAAGCGCAGATGCTTGTTTTGTAGACACCTGGAATGCTCCCTCAAAAAGGCTGTCAAGGGTAACATTGACAGAACCAAGATCATTGTTTGCATATAATTGGATGGCCGTGGGGGGGGATGTCGGGTCATGGAGGAGGTTGACGGACAAGAAGCTAGAGAAGGTGCGAAGGTTCGCAATAAAGTTTGGACGCAGCGGAGGATTCATGTTGAGCGCTAGGACGGTCACATTGGCGGTCAGGTTGCTGCACAAAAGTAATGTCAAAAGCCGCGTAAAAACTGGAGACGGAAGATAAGACACACCCATTGCCGGTGTGTACATCGAGGGTAGTAGGGAATGGAGACTTGGGATCATTGTACAAGCTGAAATTAGCGATGATAGGGCTATCAATGACAACGGGGCTGGCATGAGTACGGTTCAAATAGATATCATTGAGCGAACTGACGCCATAATGGTGCTGATGGCAAGAGATGTACTCGCACGGAACGTCCCTGTGACGGGTTCTAACGATGTATCCACCAGTAACCTGTTGGCTAGTATATCCTATCGTGGTGGATGTCAGATGAGTTCAGTATACAATTATACCGAAACACTTGCATCAGCGGTTACCCGAGAGATAGGTCCTTCGATAGAGACTCTGTCAAAGGTCACATTGCCATAGAAGGAACTGAAGTGTTGGTCGAACATGGGTAAAAACGTAGAGAAGGAGTCGACCCGAGAAGGAATTGCAGTTTGTGGAAACAGAAGGGTGACGTTGTATAAGATACTATCGGTTGAAGTGAGATTGTCCGGAACCTAGATGAATGTGAACAACTGCGGTGGAACAATTGATAAATGAATCTGGAAGACAAACATAAAGTGAGAGTTCAGTGAAGTTTTCGGCGATAGTAAGACAAGTAGAAGTTCCGTTGAAAACGCTTGGAGAGGAAGATTGCATCATTATTGACAGGACAGCATCTTGAACGCTCTGGTTGGGGTTAATGCCGGTGTAGAAGGCACCTTGAATAAGGTCGAAGTTATCGATGTAGGATGCATTTGAAACGATGGCGAGCTGTCCGTTCGGGGAAACGAGGCGTTCAGTCCTGCAAAGCGATGGAATGAGATCGACAATAAGGGTAGGACCAAAGGACCAAGAGACGTACGTTGCCAAAACAATGGGGGGGCTGGCATTGTCAAGATAATCCACCATTGTCCAGTTATTGCAGGTACCATATATTCCTGATTGGTTGAGGCTCGGGGTGTTGGTGACGTTCTGAGGATAGGGGAGAGGTGGAGTTTTATTTGTCCAGGAGAAGGCATAAGTGAGCGCGCTGTAGGGGTATTTCTGCTCGTTTTCGCGTTCCTTCTGCCATGGGGGTGGAAAGGAGGGGATCTGAGAGCAGGGAAAGAACGCACATGAATTATCATAGGGACACCAATAACGAGGGTGAGAAAGATGTAGACAACAAGAGAGAGAATGGCAGCTCTCCAAAAGCGGGAGTCAAGGATGCGGCGTCGGAGTGGGGGTTTGAAAATGGTGGTCTGCGAGTCATTGAAACTACCAAGGGCCAACGCCTGAGATGTTTCATAGTCAGGCAGAGGACTGAAAGGACGACGAGTCGCTGCCCGCTCTGGGTAACGAACAGCGGGAACAGCAACGGGTGGGTCCTTTGTCTTCTGGGCGTCGTCTTCGTCGGCAATGATCATCCCTATTGACTATGACATGGAGGGTGGGCGACGGTGATGGCGACGACGACGGTAACGGAAGGCGTATTAGGTGCGATGTAACGTCGCCTGTGGCACTTGGGAACTTCCCAAGACTAATCGCACACTGCCTTTCCAGTTTCGGCAACTCGTCTTATTCCCGCCTTCCGCGTCACGTGTGAATGGGACTCGGCAGGATCGGCATCCCCTGCAATCGCGGAGTGGCGGACATTCAATTTGTTCCATCTCACCTTCCTTAAATGCTTATCGTCCCCCTGCTTTCCTTACTTCCTCCTTCCCCTCCCTTCCTGTGTCTCGCCAATGGGTCTCATCAAGGAATACGTAGACAGAGCCGTTCAAACAAGGGAAGACACCGCTCCTTCTCCGTATGCTGATCCTGCCGTAGTATTGGCTGCACCACCAGCGACACGCCGTGGACCCGCGTCGCCGGCGTCGGAAGCTCGCATCGAGCACCATAATTCTATTTTGGCATTATCTCCCCCCAGTTCAGACAGCCAGTACGCCCTACTACGCAGCCCGATTAGTCCAGTACTTGCACCACTGGTTTCTCGTCGACTTTCCAAACGTAAACACGCTCGGTGTCCCGCAGGGGAAATCGCGAATCGGCGCATCGTATCAATGCCAGAAAACAAAAACGAAACCTCACCGATTCCATCTCACAGTCACGGTAAACGGGTCGTGTCTATGCCCGATCGTGTCCGGCCAGTATTGGAACCGTCCGCAGAGCTCTTCCAATCACCCTCCACTGCAGTTGGCGACTCGTTTGGGTCATACAGCGGACGCCGCGAGCGTGTCCACGTTTTCCGCGCGCCATCAGATGTTCCTCAAACTCCTTCGCCACCCTCTTCTCCTGAGTCCCTTCTCATAATTGCGGCCGGCACTCAACTCCCAGAGGACTTTTTGCGCAGAAAATACTCTCCAGAACCGCTTATTGAAGAAGATGAAGGTGAATAATACGCATATATTATGGTTGTTGACCCATCGTAGGTGACGCGAACATTTCCAGATTGGATCACATGGGCGAACTCTCCTCCCCGTCCCATACCAGCTCTCCATGGGCCCCTTTCCTTACCATATGCTAGATGTCCATCGTAAGTTATGCAATATCTGTTATGAAACTATCCGAGGAAGTTTGTATAGTGGCGCAGAGGGAACGATCATCGAGGAACCCGAAAATGTAGCCCAAATGATCTGGGGGTTGGGCCCGGACGACCAATCACATCACCAAGTTCGCACAGAAGGTCTCTCTTCCCACTTAGAAAACCCTCAGTGTGCTCCCTCACACGGAACCTGTCAAGTTCCTCAAAAGAAGAAGGCTCCTACCCCTCAACATGTCTCTAAGTCGTCCCGTTCACAGACCTCCGCGTACACGAGTGGCGCCAAGTCAAGCCTCACTCGAACACAGCGACAAGCGCACGAAGACAAACGCAGTCCACTGGGTCAGGTTTTCCCTGACATCGAGACTCATCAAGACACCGTGAATGGGCTTCCGTGGAACGAAGGACAGTCGATACCGACCTTTGTTGGAATTCCTAATAACATAACGAATGATGCAGACGTGTTTCCGGTCGATAATAACCGTATTCTGGAATGGCAACTTGCTCGTTTCCGACAGGCGCTCAGAACCTCGTTGGTTGATATAGATCCGTACGGCACCTATCCAGGACGACTCGAGCCTGTCATTCCAGCGGCTGTGGCCACGGGTCTTTCGCAGTCCTACCCTCGTATCTTCGTTGAATCTCGCCCAAACGAATCGATCAACTCCGCTACGAAACAATCGCCGATTGAGGCGAGTCAACAGCACCGCCAACAACAATTATATTGGCGAGCGCTTCAGAAGCAAAAATTGCAAGTACAAAATTTTCTTCCAACCCCACCGAGTTCTTCCTCTCCTCAGTGGTCTTCTCATTTTTCTCCGTATCTGACTTATTGCTCGACGTTTACACCCGAATTGGCTGGTTCTGCCGAGCATCCGGCTCCCGTCTCTCCGCAAAAAATTCAATCTGGTGCCAATGCTTCTCAGTATCTTCGCCACGTTTACGACCGGCATGAACATGATAACCTCAATGGCCTCGATGCGAGCGATATTTCGTTCGCTAAGACTCCGCAACTCGTGTCAAATGTTAACTCAACTACATCCCTTAGACAAGGCTCGTCCTCTTCAAGCACACTAGCCAAGTATATTAAACAATTGCAAGCATTATCACCAACCGCACACGTCTCGCCGTTCCAGTCGATCCCACCACCAAACGTCCCCTTGCCCCCGTTGCCCTCAACCAATGAAAGTACCATTAGTCCCTTCAGAAGTGTTTACCACTCGCCCATCGTTCCTACACCTCCATCACCCGAGTCGCCGCAAACTCTATCCCGAGGACCGTCATTTAATGCACGTTCGATACCCCTGACAGGTCCCATGCAACGGCGTCTCTCATCTGTGCCTGAAGAAGACAGCACTCTTTTGGAGCTTTCGAAGTCTATATCCCCACCTAAATTGCAAAGTCTGGTCTCGACGGACAGTGTCACGCCGAATCATGATAGAACGAAGGGACATCAGAGAGGCTATCTTGATGTGCCTTTTGTTGATGTAACACGCAAGTCCACCGGCCTCGAGTTGTCTGAATTCGAAAGTAGTTTGGGACCCCCGTCTATCGCTTTCCATCATGACACTTCCCCTGCCAAGGTTCGGCTTCCAGGGGCTAGAGAGCACAACATTCGAGAACAGAATAAAGGACATCAGCATGGGCACAGAAAGAAGCACCGGTATAAGAAGCTCAAAGGATCTACCCCTACGAACGAACAAGCACTGACGCGTGGAATTGTAGGTTAGAAAGTTTACTCGTACATTTCTTCCCGTGTATTTTTCGGTGGGCACGTGCATCGCGTGTTCGAAACCGGCCTCTGTGTAGCGTTACCTGTCTACAATCGTATGTGAAATGCATTCAAGTTGATTCACTCGACAGCGCTTGTACATCGTACTGTTACGAGGGTAGGAAGCCAAGGCTAATGCAAAAACGCTTCATTGTTTCACGAACAAGTCTGTGAACTGATCTACGCCAAGCTTGGATAGGCTCTTCGCATCCGAAACGACGTCCAATATCCTAAAATTGCAATTCGTCGGTCAACCGCCAGCTTCTGAAGCGTAAAGTACTCACTTCCTTTGGTGAGCCGCATCGTAATGATAGGAGATGTGTCGTTTGAACTTTTCAATCAAGAGTGGTGTGCCCTCCGTGCGACGACGTTTGTGTCCGACGGGATATTCAACCACAACCTCATCCAGCATGGCGCCGTCAATCAGTTCAACCGAGAGCGCATTGCCGATGGAACGCTTGCTAGGTTCGTGGTACTCGACGGAGAACTTCTTGTCTTCGACACAGTGAATCTTGGCGCGCAAGGCATCAATGCGAGGATCCGACGCAGATTTGTCTGTATAAGATTCGGACGTAAGCTCGCCAAAGATGAGCGGGTAGGCGACCATATAACTAATGGCGTGACTTAAAGTGTGGTTCGTCGTCGTGTGAGATCGGTTGCTAATGGGTCAATGTGGAACGAACGCACTCCCTATCAGCAAAGTTGTCCAGAGGGCCTTGCTTGTCGATAATACGAATGGCAGCTTCCTGCGTACGGATGCGTACGCTCTTGATATCGTCCGAGGATTTGCCTAGTGCTTTGAGCTGTGCGTGAATGGTGTGCGCAGCCTCGACGGCGGTCTGAGCGTGAAATTCAGCGGGATAGGAGATCTTGAACAGAACATTCTCCATGATGTAGGAACCAAAAGGCTGCTGGAACTCGAATGGCTTGCCCTAACCAATGGTCGTCATCAGAACGACGAGATCAGAACGCCAAGAGAGCGTCATGCGTCGCACCTTGAACAACACATCGTAAAAGCCCCAGGTCTTCGCACTGAGCACGGACGGGAGGCCGAGTTCGCCCTTTTTGACGAGTAAGGCGAGGTTTACGGCACGCGAGCATGCATCGCCTGCAGCCCAGGATTTGCGGGGACCAGTGTTCGGGGCATGACGGTACGTGCGGAGGGACTGGCCGTCGACGAACGCCTGTGAGACTGCATCGATGGTCTGGGTATGGGAGAGTCCGCTGCGACCCACATGAGCCATCCAGGGGTTAATAGCAAGCAGAAAATGCTCCTTACAGTAGCTTCGACACAACGGCAGTGCTGGCTACTTTGACAAGCACCACGTGGTCGAGACCGACACGGTTGAACGAGTTCAAGAGGGCAAGGCCACCTTGGATCTCGTGTGCCTTGATCATACTCTCGAGGACGTCATGGACCGTCATTGGTTGGCCCTGCCGCGCTAAATGGTCTGCGACTGCGAGGATGGCGCCGAGGTTGTCCGACGGGTGGCCCCCTATAAAATATACGTTTAGCGCAGCAAAGGTGCGGTCGGAGAGACAGACGGCATTCAAGCATGGGACAGAAGAACTCACACTCTGCGGCAAGGAAACAGTCGTTGAAGTCCAGATACCGGATCATCGTGCCAATGTTAAAGGCACCGCGGATAGGGTCCAGCTGATAGTTGGTCCCGGGAATCTTTGTTCCTGCACTGGAGGGTCAGACGAGATCTCTCTGTCGAGTAGTGCGGGGGACGCAACCATTTGGCACGACGGTTCCTTCGACGACTGGCCCCAATAGCCTCGAACATCCTTCGAACCGCAATCCCTCGAGACCACAGCCGATGGTGTCAATGAGACAGAGGCGTGCAGTTTCGAATGCAAGGTCCGAGGTGATGCGATAGTTGTGGACGTAGTCTGCGATGTCCTTGAGGACCTTGTCTGGTTCGGGACGAACAGCAGACTCTCCGTGGTAGACAGACATGCGGCGTGCGGCAGCCAACGGCAAGGCAAGTCGAGGAGTGATAGCTGATAATCGAGAAGGGCTCGACAGTCGGCCGAACGAGCGCGGTCCTCGCCAGATCGAGGACAACATCGCTCAACTTTCGTGAGAACCAGAGCCTAATGGAACGCCCAACTGGTTACCAGTCGGTTAACAATTCGTCGTGTCCACGCGTTCCCATCTGCGGGCCGACAAACTCGATCAGTCCATATGTACAAGGGTGTCGATGAAAAGTCAATAGGTCTATTAGTCGTATTTTACATGCTCGGTATCAGCTATGAGAATGCCAGATACAAATATCTTTGCTGCGGGTGATGTCTAAATAAGTGAATTCGTCTCCAGCAGGAGAACAATGCCTGCAAGGATGGTCAGCGTGCTTTCCTGCTGCAAGGATGCGATGCGACATACTGTGGACTATGGATGGAATGTTCTGGGTGGTGATGTCCACGGTGAGGTCTGCCTTCTTGGGTGCTTCATACTCGACATCCACGCCGACGAAGCCCTTGACGGCGCCGTTTCTTGCCTGTGCATATGCCCCCCGTCTGTCGGTGCTCTCGCAATGTTCGAGAGGCGTGGCTACGTGGATCAGGAAGAAGTTCCCCCCTGCACCGGCGCCGGATACGACGGTGTCCTTGACGACTGCCCGGGAATGCTCCTCGGGAGCCACCGGCGCAGCGATCACGGCAGCGCCAGCCCGTGCCAGCTCGGTTGCAACAAAGGCAATGCGTTGCAGGTCAGCGTGCCGCTCTGCTGGGGTGAGCGACTTGGGCTTCAGGTCGTCTTTAATAGCGTCTCCGAGCAGCAGGGAAACACTCCTGCCACCTTGTTCGTTCAACGCGACCTGAAGTGCCTTGGCTACGACATCCTTGCCAGAGTTGTGCAAGCCGGTGAGGAATAAGACAAAGCCTTGCTTGTTGCGTGGTGGGTAGCTTTCGCGCAATCTCTTGACGACAGACCTACATAAGCAGAGCAGCGTCAAGGTTCTATTTCCATGTCGGTGAAAGTGATGCGTTGCACTCACTCATAACTAAACCAGTCAGGGATGGGTGCTCCGGTCTTGAGGCGTCTGCGCAACTCAGTTCCAGAGATGTCGAGGGTCTGCACACCAGCCGGAACCTCGTCGATGGGTTGATATTCGTCGGTGGAAGGTAGGTAGGTCATCTGTTGGAATGGGACCATCTCAATTTGGAGTTCATCCTTGTATTTCTCGACAAGTTCTTGGGCGTCGTACGCGCCATAGAAATCCTTGCCTTGAGAGTTCTTTCCAGGGCCAGCATGATCCCGACCGACGATAAAGTGAGTCGCACCAAAGTTTTTACGAATGATAGCATGCCAGACTGCTTCACGGGGACCAGCCATCCGCATAGCAAGAGGCAAGAGTGCCAAATGGCCCATTCCGTTTGGATACTTGGCCATGATGGCTTCGTAGACGCGTACGCGGGTGTAGTGGTCCACATCACCAGGCTTGGTGAGGCCGACGACGGGGTGGATAAGCACGTTCGCCTGACGCTGACGGGCAGCGCGAACAGTCAGTTCACGATGGGCCCGATGCATCGGGTTGCGAGTTTGGAATGCAACGACCCTGTTCCACGAGAGTTTTGCAAAGTGAGCACGCAGCTCAGCGGGAGTATCTAGCTAATGTGTCAGACAGCCCGGTCAACCTGTTCAAGGGGATCTCACATCTGAGTGACACGTAGTCAAAGTGCGAAGGTGCCTGTATCGCTTGTACCTTGCCTCCGACATAGTACTCCTTGACGTGGTTCCGTAGATAAGAGACAGCAGGGTGGGCGGGGTCGTCTGCTCCGAAGACCTGGATAGCCTCCTTGACACGGTCATAGGTGTAGACATCTTGGACAGTGATGATAGCCAACGCCTCGTCGTCGCGAGGGTCACGTAGAGCGAGACGGGCACCAGAAGTGATGCCGAGACGAGCGATGTCATTGGAAGAGACATCGAGGGTGATGGGTATGGGGAACAGGGTTCCATCGGAGAGTCGGAGCGTATCCACAACGCTGTCGAGGGTGGTGAGGTTCATGGGACTGCAAGCTGCAAAGGACGCGTACCTGTTGTAATCACTCTCGTTCATGAAGCCCTCGAGCGGGCTGAATCCACCGTTGAGAATGAGCTCAAGGTCGCAGAGCTGACGCTGTAGGTATCAAGAATATGAGTGAGCGCACTCGCTTTGCAAGCTCGGATACGCACCTCGGTGAGGACGATATCATTGAGCGCTGCCGCTTCGCGCTTGAGCTGTGCCGCGATTGGCTGATCGCGAGCAATGATATCCTAAGATCATCATTGATCGACTGCCAACGGAGGAGTAAGAGGGAACGGACCTTCAAAGAGCCGCCGTGAGGAGGGTTAGACATGTTTCAATGAGTTGTGTTGGACTCGTGGCCCCTTGGCCAAGCCCTTTTGAACGATCCACGTACGGCCGATTCGGACTGGGCTGTGAGACGCTATCACGCCATCGTGGGCCAGAAAGTCAGCAGTATCGCGGATGCAACGTGGGTGTGAACTTGTGACCAGACAACCACGCACATGGGCGCCAGGCTGCAAAAACATTTTAGAATTGGCGCTACGCACTACCCATGGGTACAACCCGCTTCCTAGTCTGCCTTCTTTGTGAAAAACGTCGACAATTTAGACATTCCACCGACGTTTGCCTTTTTGAGCTTCTCCACTCCTTGTGATCCTTTGCTCTCCTTTCGCCGTTTGCCCACAAGGACACTCGCGGGACTCGCCTTCGCCGACTTTTTGGCGACGGAGGGACTCGCTGATGCTACCAACGCCCGTTCTTTCGCAAGCGCTTTCGTGTGTGCATCAAGTTTTGACAAGCTAATTTGCCTTTCAACATCAGCATCACACTCGGAAGTCGATCCGGTACATACTCGTAGGTCGCGAGCAGCTCCCCCTGGATGTCATGGGGAAGATACTGTCCCAATAGCTCGCAAGCCATTCTTGTTCTTCCCACTGTGCATCGTCGTGTTCGGCCGACAACCATTTACACACACAGTCACCACTCACGTTCGAGCAAGTCCTCGGTTTTATCTTCCATGAGTGCATCCCTGGCGAGACTCCGTACCAAACACCTTGACAACTCCGTGATGCAAGGCGTTGACAATCTCACTACCTTCTTTCTCAGCTCTTGTTTGAGTTTTTCCGATGAGTACCTGAATACGGTTATTTCGGCTGTAATCTCTGAGATGGCTCTCGTAAGGGAAAGGGCTCGTATGTGGACCATGAAGCTTGCCTTTGGTGTCACAGAGTCGTCTCATCGCCTTCTTTGTACACTCGAGGGCTGCGAACTTCATTATATCTTGCACCTCCACACACACGGACGTGTCCTGCATGTCCCTGGCTATAGATGCCTCTGCTATATGCCTCGCTGCATCTTCAAACATGTCCTCTGCTGGCCGAAAGTTGGCAGCATCAGGCTTTCAGAACGGTCAGATTATATACGGGCTCATACCAGGCTTGCTTTACCTGCTTGATTGCTCCAAAAATAGGTACCAAGAGGAACAATGGGTCGACGGGCGTCATGACAAGGAGCTTTCCGTCTGCCAGCGATTCAGTACCCAATGTGACTGAGCCCGATAAGACACACCCGAGATGACCTCGTCGCCCATAAACCAAGAGCGTGCGTTGGGTGGTTCCACCGCTTGCACTTCCAGTATCTTCGAGACACGCTTTCGGTTGGGCTCATCGTCATTTGGGACAGACTCATGAATGAGAAAGAGTGACGCGACACCTGGATGGAACGCTCTAGATGGTCCATCCAGTGATGAGACGCGACACACCTGTTCTTGGATGGGGAAGGCGCAGAAAACGGGATGTGGAATCTATCACGTCTGGGATACCCAATCAATTTGTTGACAGTTCAGCTGCAGGGGAATCCCGGACATACCTAGAGGCAGAACAGCGAAATGAGTGTCCATCGCAGGGCTCTTTCAGCGCTTGCTCCATGTCTGGCTCTATCCGGTCACGTGTTGACGCGCTGTTGACGCGCTGTTTGGTTCACACTTTTGAATTGTCCAAAGAGTGTTTTTAACAACGAATAATGGTATGTACAGGCCAAAAGATGGGTTGGTAGCCAAAACTCCAGTACCTCACTCACTGAACTGCCACACAAATGATTGCGGAGGCCACACCACTCGCTGTCAGGGTCGCGGAGACTGCTACCTGACCTGGTGGACATGCACCAACATCAATGGTGGCCAGGGCAGTTGGAGGTGTAGACGTCATACTGGTAGTCGAAGATGTCGTGAATGCTGTCGTCGCGGTAGTAATCACAGATATCGTAGCTGTGCTTGCAAGGTTGTTTGTACTTCCGCTGTGGACCGAGGACCCGGATGCGGTAGAACTCAATGACGATAGACTAGTTGTATCCGAGGTGGAAGAACCCGAGGGCGCTGCAATACCAGAGCTAGAGCCAGAGCCGGATGACGCTGGGCCAGTAGATTCAGATGCACCCAGACCCGAAGGTGATGGACTAGTTGTACCCGAGCCAGAACTCGAAGGTGCCGCAGCTACGGTACCAGTGCCAGGGCCAGAATCAGATGTATTAGTCGTGCCCGGATTAGACGAATCCGGGGATACTGTAGTACCAGAGCCGGGGCCAGAACCGGATGACGCTGGAGTAGATCCAGACGCACTAGAACCTGATGACGAGGGACCGATTGTACTCGAACCCACGGACATTGCGGGGGTGTCAGAGCCAGTGCCAGAAGTGTTGCCATCGGGAGTCCGAGATGCCGCAGGACCATTGGGATCGCCGCTCTCTTGTGAACTCAAACCATTGTCAAACGGCGCTGAACTCGCTGAACTGGAGTTCTCAGGGCCACTACTACCACCAGCCGAAGGGACGCGGCCTCCGCCAGGTCCGCTTCCCGTTTCAGTACGACAACTGGGATCCTGTCGAGCAAGGAGCGTGGAGTGTCCGTGTTCATGACACCAGATGAGGAGGTCAGTAAATGTGCGTTTGGATAGGCCAAGGGGGGGGAGGATGGTCCGACGGTCAAGAAGTATCAACGTCTCACGGGGATTCGGGTAGTTGACATCTGCAATGATGCAGGAGACGGACTTGGTCTACTTGATCAGATCTGTGAGCTAACATGGCGGGACAGGGACGACACCCACCTCATGGATAAGAGCCAACGGACGGGACATTACGCCGAGCGGAAGCAAGAGACCGAACCAGAGGAAAGAATGCATGGTGTAACGAGTGTGGAGGATAGGATGGATGAGAGAGGACCCGCATCGCAGGGATGGTTTTTAAACGACTCGGTGAGGCTGACTGGTCAGCCACACCATGTGACGGCGGGGAGGTGGGCGGGGAGGTGGCGGGGATGGGCGGGGTACGAGAGTGGGATGGGAAGAGGGGGGAACGAGAAAAAAAGTCGAGAAAGGGAGATGAGCGTGCTCGTCGTTGCAGGCGGTGAGCAGGTGGGCACGTGGTGGGGGGTTGATTATGTCATGCTAGTGCGGTACTGCGGCGGACGCCGTTCGGACCAAAAGGCGAGGAACGTGCGCGAGTCCCACTCGATGCTGGCCCTTGATGAACACATGGACGCGAGGCAGAGCATGCCGACAGAGGGGGCATAAGCAGGGCCGCCACGCTGCATGGGAGCGAAGAAGACCTGACACGGGTGAGACACTTGATCGAACGCGGCGGCGACCACCGCGGTTTTGGGCCCAAAGCTGCGTGGCGGCTAGCATCAGATCCCCTCTGTCACTCTGCGGTCGCTGTAGGCTGTACTGTACCGCCGAATGTCATTTTTCGTACCGCGCGAAGGCTGCCGTCGATGGCGACCATGTCGAACAATGGCGGGAGATTCAGAGCTAAAAATCGATAAATGTGGCCAAATTCGCGTTTATCCATATAAAGAAACTGAAATAATAATAGCAATAATGGGCAAATTCACGAGTTTCGTGTCCAAAGAATGTGGCACGGCAGAACCGGAGTTCGTCACGAGCGGTGACGATGGGGCCTTGCCCGGCGTTGTCCGTAGCGATGGCCACGCGTGTGAACATTTTCCTCAGCAGCATCCTTGACGACCTCTTCCCTCCCCTCCTCTCTCCCCTCAACCACCACCACCCACCCCGTCCGTCACATGGCGCTCAACCCCGACGCACTCAACCTCAATTATGACAGTGACGACAGCATGCAGGTCGATTCCGATGACGACCGTCCCGTCGAGCGCCCTTCTTCCATCCATCCCCCTCTCGACCCTGATCCCGACGCAGACGCAGATGCAGACGCCGACGCCGACGCCGACGCAGATGCTGACCCGGATGCAGACGCAGAGGGTGACGCAGAGTATGTCGACGATACCCCCTCTGCAATCTTAGAGAACCCAGTTGCAGGTCCATCAACCCACACTCACAATCACTATGTAAGTCCTCATCTCCTCAGCATCTTCTATCCTTACCCTTGCTGCTCTCTACAAGGATGCGGAAGACTCGGTAAGTCGTCCTTTCAGATAGTACGTCCTTTCAGTCTTAACCGCATATCGTCTTCTAGGGCTACGAAGACCATGCAGAGGATGAGGAGGACGAGGACGAGGACGATGCTTCCTATGCGGATGACGAGTATGGAAAGAAGAAGGCCTCTAGGAAGAAGAAGAAGAAGGCTCCCCCGGTCTCGTCCGCTTCTCGGCCAAAAGGTTGGTTTGTCGTCATGCATATATCCAGCGCCTGTTAACGATCATTTCAAGTAGCCATACGCCATGCTTCATCAGATTCAGACTCAGATTATGGTGCGCGATCGAAGAAAAAGAAGAAGCCTCGCGTGTCCAGCGACGAGATACGTGTCTCTAGTCGGGGAAACAAGATTCCGAACTACTACGAAGATAATCAAGACCTTTCGATGCTCTCGGAGGAGGCCGCTGAGACATATTACGTCGACCCCTCACTCACCAAAGAAGACGACGAAATCGAGGCCGTTCTAAGTCATTGCAGAGACGAGACCCATGAAGATGACCCGGAAGATTTGTGGTATAGTAACGTGGTACATGTCAAATCATACGCCTAGTCGCGTTTGTACTGAAGACCAGTCACAGCGTTTCCATATCAAATGGAAAAATTTCTCCCACCTTCACAACACGGATGAAACGTACGAGTTTCTGAAGCGTTTCAAGGGCCTGAAACGCGTGGACAACTATATCAAAGCCTACAAGCTATATCAAACCAAGCTCAACGCGCCGGGTCTCTCCACGGAAGATGCCGAGGCCCTGCTTTTGGACAAGGAGCGCGAGAAGGAGGAGCTAGAGACATACAAGACTGTCGAGCGCATCGTCTCACATCGCGACAGTGCAGAGGTAGCTAACGGCACAGACTACTTTTGCAAGTGGACTGGCCTTAACTATGAGCATTGTACGTGGGAGGACGAGAGCGAAATCCGCCCGATAGCCAAGGCTCAGATTGAGGCCTATCGTGCCCGCGAGGCCGAAGCCAGATTTCCCTATAAGAGTGTTCAGTATGCCCGGTATCAACGACCAGCTTTTCAAAAGATAGTAAAAGATCCGGAGTATATATCGACAACAGGTGGTTCACTCAAGGACTTTCAACTAACCGGTCTAAATTGGCTCGCATATTTATGGAGTAAGGGTGAGAATGGTATTCTGGCCGATGAAATGGGTCTTGGGAAGGTGCATAACAACTTTGTTCTTTGCTTCACCATACTTATAGCTCGGCTTAGACGGTCCAAACCGTGTCATTCATATCCTATCTTTTCCACGAGATGCATCAATATGGACCATTTCTTGTCATCGTTCCTTTATCGACTATCACCGCCTGGCAATTTCAGTTTGCTACTTGGGCACCCGACTTGAACGTTATTACCTACATCGGAACAGCAGCTGCGCGCGAGGTCATCCGAACCTACGAGTTTGGTCAATCAAACAAGCGACTAAAAATGAACGTTCTCCTCACCACTTATGAACTGACTCTCAGGGACGCCAAAGAGCTGGCGGACATCAAGTGGCAGGTGCTGGCTGTAGACGAGGTCCGTTCACAAGTGGTATTGGCTGCCTTGGGCTGACGATCACCCTCAAATAGGCACATCGCTTGAAGAATTCCGAGAGTCAGTTGTATGAGGCACTCCGATCGTTTTCTGCTGCGTCGAAGCTTCTCATCACGGGTACCCCTTTGCAAAATAATGTGAAAGGTACGGATTTGCACTGGAGGGTCTTTCAACCACGTTACTCAAGTTTCACTTGATCACAGAGCTATTGTCCTTGATGCACTTCCTGATGCCGGAGAAGTGTACGCATGTTTTCCGGATTAACCCGATACCACATTAATTTAATCCACAGTCGCCCTCACCAACGAGTTTGACCTCAATGATGCTGATCACGAGGCCAAGATCAAAGAGCTGCACACTCAATTAGGGTCGTTGATGCTGCGACGTTTGAAGCGAGATGTACTCACTTCATTACCTACGAAGAGTGAGCGTATTCTACGGGTGGAGATGAGTGCTCTTCAGACTCATTTCTACAAGAACATCCTCACAAAGGTAAGTTCCCCTTGCCTGTAAAGAGTACATATTAGTGACCTAGACACAGAACTTCCAAGGTTTGGTGAAGAGCGCCAACGGGAACAACAACATAAGCTTACTTAATATTGCCATGGAACTTAAGAAAGCCGCAAATCATCCCTATCTCTTCGACGGTGCAGAGAATCGTACTGACAATTCCGAGGAGACTTTGAAGGGCCTCGTCACGAATAGTGGCAAAATGGTGCTATTAGACAAGTTACTTGCTCGACTGCGCCAGGATGGCCACCGTGTCCTCATTTTCAGCCAGATGGTCCGTATGCTTGACATTCTGAGCGACTACATGAGCTTGCGTGGGTACCAGCACCAACGTCTTGATGGTATGGTCGCGTCGGACGCACGGAAGAAGTCGATCGCACACTTCAATGCCCCCGGATCACCAGACTTTGCTTTCTTGCTCTCCACACGGGCTGGCGGTCTTGGTATCAACCTGGAGACCGCTGACACCGTCATCATATTTGATGTAAGCGATTTAAACTCTACCACCGGTGTATGCTGATCTCCCCTGTAGAGTGATTGGAATCCACAGAACGACCTGCAGGCCATGGCGCGTGCCCACAGGATAGGGCAGAAATCGCATGTTAGTGTCTACCGCTTTGTGAGCAAAGACACGATGGAGGAGGATGTTTTGGAGCGAGCAAAGAAAAAAATGGTGTTGGAGTACGCCAGTAGGTCTCCAGCTTTTCATTTTCGTTGCTATAATGAATGATATTTTGTCAGTCATAAATCAGATGGATACTTCTCAGGCTCATCTCAGCTCCAAGGGCGAGAAACTCAAAGACTCCGTCAAACCGGACAACTTGAGCAAAGATGAGTTGACCGCCGTTCTCAAATACGGCGCCCAAAAGATGTAAGTAATAACTATCCTGTGTTAATGACTCGCACTCAGTGTCACAGGTTTGACAAGGACGACTCGCAGCAGAATCAGAAGCTGGATGAAATGGACCTTGACGACATCCTCAACAGGGCGGAGGATCATGAGACCATCGCCGCTGGTGGCGACGGTGGGACTTCGCTCGGTGGCGAAGGTTTCCTTGCTCAGTTTGCCGCTGTAAGCGACGTCAAAAATGATATGAGCTGGGAAGACATCATCCCTCTGGAAGAACGACAGAAATTCGACCGAGAAGAGGAGGATCGAAAGGCGGAAGAGTTGGTTGCTCAGGAGCTACGTGATCGTAAACGTTCACACGCTCCTGTTTCATATGAGGGCATGGATGTTGATCAGCCTGCTACTTCCCAAACTCTGAAGAAACCCAAAGCCCCTGGACCTCAGCGCAAGTCCGCAAGTCAGAAAGCGATGGAACTGAAGGAGCGTGATGTCCGCGTACTAATCCGCAGCCTTCAGCGATGGGGTGACGTTCGTCAGCGTTATGATATCATCGTGCGTTCCTACTATTTTACCCGATACATGTATTAAGGATTCTGAAGGTCAGCGAAGCTAAGCTTACCGACAAACACAAGGCCATGATCATTGATGTTTCAGACGAAATCATCGACCTTTGTAATCAAGCTGTCGGGGAGAACGATCAACAAAAGCGGACCCGTATGGCGGCCGGCGAGACGTTAACGAACGCCCAGAAAAGCAAAGCAGTTCTCGTCACATACCGCAACGTTGGTAACATTAATGCTGAAACTGTCCTTTCACGATATCGTGATCTCCGTATTCTGAACAACATCCTCGGCGACATGACACCTGAGGAACTGTATAACTGGTCCATTCCTATTGACAACATTAGGCCAACTCTCAATTGGTCTGGTCGCTGGGGCCCTCAAGAAGACTCTATGTTACTTGTCGGTGCCTTCCTCTACGGTTTCGGCAACTGGGAAGCCATGGCCAAGGACTCACGGCTTGGTCTGGACGGAAAATTTTTCCTTGAGGAAGGTAAAAAAGGCGAAGATTCCTCCACGCGACCGATCCCCAATGCAATCCACCTTGTCCGACGGGGTGATTTCCTTCTGGGCATATTGCGTGAACATGATGAAAAATTGCGTTCGTATGAGAGCTCCTTACGGAACAAAGGACAGCTCAAAGTTTCGGCCACTCCTCCCCCCACAGTCGTGGCGTCGTCGTCCACCACAAGCAGTCGGAAGAGACGTGCCGAGAGTGAAGCTGTCGCATCTGTTGAAGATACCTCCATTAGGAAACGTAAACGGCGACCCACCCCTACATTTACGGACTCTGAATCATCCGATGAGTGGTGCGTATCGACAATTGCAATTCATTATTTAATTTTTGATAGACTGTAATTAGCCCGTCCATGGATGAGGTCGCGACAAAGGAGGAATTGCGGCCAGTGAAAAAACAATTAGTAGGTTTTGTATGACTCATAGTTGATTGTGAATGTTGAAGTCTGCTCAGAAACAACTTAAACTATCGGGTGAGGATATGCCTCGAGATGACAAGGTTGCCATCTTGAAGGACTCTCTCGCCGCTATTGGCCGGCGAATCGAACTCGTGCTGCAAGCTAAGCAAGCTGCTGGAGAAGACCGAGAACGGTGGCGTCGGCACCTTTGGACGTACGTAGGTGCAATCACTGAAATGTGAGGTATCTGAGTTTTCCCCCAGGTTCGTCACGCTGTTCTGGCCCAAAAAGGTCAAGGCCTCAAAGCTGGAGGAGATCCATGCAAAGATGGTGATGAAGGAGGCCGCACCTCGGCCATCATCTGATACAGCGAGCTCTAGTAAGAAGCCCCGACCCACTATGAGTGGAAAGACCAATGGGTCACTATCCGCTTCCAGCACGTCCGTGAAAACAAATGGCAAATCACATCGATGACCACCACCGGGATCGTGTCTCCTGATTCAGCTCTCCCATGTTCTTTCCTTTCGCCTTCATATTTGTCGGCTTACCCGAGTAATGCAAAGCAAAGCTGTTATAATCTCAACTCTTGCATCCCTTCTGTAACCTTAGGGCTTTGTTGCAATTTCCAAACAATCTCTGTAAACTGGATATATCACCGAGAACGTGGGTGTCTAATGTTACAAGATCAAGCTATTTGTTCGTGATGAGACTACCAAACGTCAATACTAGACACATTTTTTCAAGAGTATTTAAGAGGTCAACGTCAAGAAGGCATATATGCAAATGCGTTACGATCCTCATCGCGCTGTCGCGCGCATGGCTGACTTGAGGTTGCTTGCGGAGCTTTGTCTTCGATGCCGAGTTGTTTCTATGTTGACTGTCGTATCACGTTCTACCAAAAACTGTTGGGAAGTGTTGCTGGTAGCTTGTCGTGCATGATTGGTGTATCTCTCCGTTTGAAGCCGTTCGGCCTTTTGAAGAGTTGGAAGGGGCGTATCGCTCAGAGCTTGCCGTCGAGCTACTTTGATTGCTGTAACTGTTTCCAGTGAGCAATCAATACAGCACGACTCCACCCAATTGAGACTGACCCTCTAGTAGACGAGCATCTGCCTCTTTTGTGAAACTCTGGGTCAACGCAGTGTATCTCTTTATCTGCCAACTCATCTGGGCAGCACGCGCCAGATTTCCTTGGGACTCTGCCCACTTTTTTTCCTCCTTGAATCGCCTCCGCTCGCTGTCCGCCAGGGAAGCACGAGCACGGAGCGTGGCAACCTCCCGCTCGAGGGGATCCATGACCCGATGCGGGTCGACCAGATCCTCAGCCGAGGAGGTGATTGACGGGGGCACGGACGATTCCGTGCGCCATTTGCGTGACGGGTCTTGTTTAGGGGGACGCATGGGCTTGCTGGGAAGGGCGGAATGCTCGGTGGCGGACGAAAACTTGACGAGACGTTTGCGACGCTTGATTTCGACGACGGACTCCCCACAGTCGCTCTCCGCGTCTCCCCCACCACTAAAATCATAGATGTAGCCATCCTCGATGAGTTGGGAGAGAACGTCGGTGACGAGAACGCCCAGTGCAACGCCCAACAGTGTCGTTGCGCACCTGCTCACGTCCTGAAGCATCATGAACTCGACCAGAAGACGAGCCGCGATGGCAAATGCGACTACGAAGGTGAAGTCGTGGAATTCCATCAGGGTATAGTACAGTGCAACACCCTGGACGACACCGAGGAGGAGGGTGTCTCCGATGCTATCTGGTGCATTAGGGTCATTTGGGACATTGCCAAAGAACTTGTCAAGGGCGATGCGAGTGCCCAGCCCGAATAGCAGGGCAGCCGACGTAGAGAACATGGACCAAGTTAGAAAGTCAACACTAATGTGTTTCAATCTCGGCCTATTTCGGGTACAGTGGGAACGGCACCAAATACTGTAACAAGCGAACGCCCGACAATGACTGACAGAGAAAACGCTACACTACAATGTACAAAGAGCGAGAGATCCAGCGTCAACAGGGATCCTCTGTATCCACATAGTTGGCCATTGGATCTTCCGCGTTTCGACGGCTCATTCGGTACGCCTCTGTATGGACGTATGACTGTCGGAGGGGGCAGAGAAGACATGAATGACAGGACTTACCGAGTTCCTCTTCCGTAACGTCGTGGCTGCTGACTTCTCCCCCCTTCTTTCTCTTGCTGAACCGGTCTTCATCGTCGCCTCCCCGTGCTTTCCGCTTCTTCTCCTCACTCAGAGCCTCAGCTAGGCGCTCTTGGTCGAGAGTGACATCACCTTCCCCTATACGCTTTTTTGAGTAGTTCTGCTCTATGCGCCCCCTCGAATCCGCAGCTGTCACCTGTTCCGGGGAATCGGACGTCGAATTTGATGAAGCAAGAAGGGCCTGAGTTGTTGCTGCATACGAAGCTTCTTTTCCAGCCTTGCCAGCGCAGTACGAAATGTGCACGCTCGAGTGGCAACATGCGTAGCCCCAAAAGCCGGTCGAAACATCATACCACGAGCCCCACACCGATGTATGATTATTGATATAAACTAGAGACAAAGTCGGCACCAAACACTCTAGGTGAGACAATATAACTCACCGTCTTCAGGATATTTCGACCTAGTCTTGGCGCGCTCCTTGCCTCTGATGATCTGACCTGTCCGAGAGTACTCGACATAGTTTTCTGTTTGACCACTCATGATCTCCTTGGGGGCCTTGTCGAGGTATTGCTCTCCTCCGTACTTTGCAAGGATGGAATCTTTGGTCACCTCCTTAAGCTTCTCCTTCTTCTCTTTGTATTCCTCGTGCAAGAATTCGCCTTGAGTCGGTCCTGCGTTTAGATGAACATCATTACCACGCTGCGCAGCTTGCCATGCAAAGAGTTGAAGCCTCTGAACCTCCGGTGCTTCACCGCTGTACCGGAAGAAGTTCTCTCCAGCAAATTTTGCCTGATTCCTTATGTTATCATCTGACCTGGAAAAATGAGAAAGTGACATACATCTTCTGGTGCAAGGTTCTTCAATGGTGCATCGCGCATAGACCGAGTTTTGGGATCGTAGTAAGCGCTGTCAGGATCCAAGTTAATGAGGTACTTGGCAGTGTCTTCTCGTATGCGCAAATTTCGAACTGTGATGCGAGTCTTTGTGTCAAGCTTCTGACCAACGGCATCAGCTGCATCTGCGTATTTGTCATCGTCTGCATCCTCCTCATCGCTAGAGCCAAAGTCGGGGTCAACGGGTTTCTTCTCCTTTCCAGCTTTTGCCACCTTTCGAACGGCAGCCAGATCAGTTGTGGTCTGATTATCGATCTCCTCTTCACGCAGCTTCTTCCGAGCAGCCTCGATAGCCTCGTATTCTTGGTAGATCTTTTTATGCTCGGAAGGGTCATACCCATTCCACCGGTCACGCTTGGCATCGTAGCCAGTCGCGACATCTTGAATTATTTCGTCTGCTTGAATATCTTTATTGGTAAACTTTGCGCCCTTTTTCCGAGGACGTTCCAGACAGTCCTGCTTCCTGTGTGTCATAGCCCCACAATTCTCGCATGCGCCTTTGCGGTACTTTTTGGCAGCAGGGCCAGCACGTGCGCCACGATCATACCAGTTGTCGAGTTTGTCGGAAGTACGATCATCCGCAGGCCGACGTTGATGACTGAGAGACGGAGCACCTGTGTCGAGATACCATGGTGCTTGAGAGATATATTCTAGAATTTGGGGCGTAGTCTGAGAACGACGAGAAACACATGAGACAAGGATAGAAACGTACGAGGAATGTGTGGATTAATGGGCTTTCCTTCCTCATCGAGTGCAGCAGGTGCGGTACCGGCCTTACGAGCGGCATCGAGGTCTTTCTGACGACGAAATTCCTCGCGCGAAAGCTTTCCGATGGCTGAAATATCGAATTGTCAGTACTTGAAATCTCGAATTTCAGCGAGCTATTCGTACCAGAGGAAGCCATGGGTGTGTAAGGAGCGAGATGCTCATTGAGCCTTTCAGTTTAGGAAGGGATAATGTGGCGGTGTATCACGTGATGTTTTAGCGTGGCTTATGCTGCTTTGCCAACTTGATGGCGTCCCCTACTGACCTCGGTGCAGACATGCAGAACGATATCCCGCAAACATTGTCCGGACAAGGAACGCCAACAGGCAAGCTTGTTCGACGCGTTCTCTTCCAAGTCCGGACAGAGTTCACAGCATGGAATGTCGCCCATTGCCGCCAAGCCCTTACCTCGCTTGCTGCTCCATCTTCTTGGAAGACGTGTTTACACCCTGATTTGCGCTCGCCCAGTTTGGCCTCTGTGACAGCTACTTCCAAGTCATCATCTGATGCCTGGTTCGTGTCAGAGGCCAACTCTCAACTTGTTTCTCAGAGAGTATACTCATCCGACGGAGCGGTTATTGAAGTGTCATCAGTAGAGTTGAAGGTTATTCGTCTACTTTCGTCTATGGAGCCCCATCCGCCATACGAATCGTGCTCTCCACTACATCGCAACATTTTCAAGGGTGACGACAACGACAACATGAATTTTGTCCCGTACGCAGATGATCCTACATTCGATCAAATCAGCCACACGCATCATTATGGATTGTTTTCATGGCAGGACACCTGCGACCCTGACTGTGAGCATCATATGCGTCTAATGATCATTCGGCACGATAACATATAACAGCTACGCAGTAGAAATAATCGTCCTCGAGGCAGTGTATAGACTGCAAGCTCAATATACTCTCACCTATGATGAAATTGAAGACTGCAATGTCTTACCACTCAAATTACACCCCCATCCCGGTATGTCTGGTGTGCTCCCAACAGTTCGAAGACGGTGAGTAAATCGGACCTCCCCTCCACTTGGCTTCATATATTTCATGCGTGTAAAGCGACCATTTACAATGGGCAGGAAACACTATCCCAGCATCTTATTCTTTTCCACCCTCAATGCGGCTAGAGGGTTCCAGTTTTCTTAATCGCCTCCAAACCCTGAATTTGTTATTCTGCCCGAATCTAAACTGTGCAGAACCTCTCTGCAACGTTCACGGTCTGTTGTCCTACTTACTACTACTCGTACGCATTTTACCCATCACAGGTTACGCACAGTCGAACCGAATTTGATGCCTGTCAAGTCACAACGGTCGATGCCCCTCGTTCTCGGCGAGGTGACGAGTCCTTGTCGAAATCAATGCTTTATGAACGGTAGAATAGAAGAGGTTTGTTTATTCTCTTTCTGCCCACAAGGTGCTTATGTGTTGTCTCTATCATGCTAGGCTAGTCCTTCTTGGAGTGAAGATGACCTTGATGTATTCAAAGTCATCTCTGAAATATCACCTAGCATTACTCCTTGTGATCTAGCAGAGTTGTGCCTGAAACCCTGTTATGAGGTGATATCATTCCCGTGAGGACTGCAGCCAAGTTGAAGTGAAAATAGGTAGTTTACTACAGGAATCTGTTACGCCCACATAATATGGATGATGCTCAACTTGTGGGTGTCGGAAACCGGCGAGATGTACTCAGATTTAATGGTACGTACTCACCTGATTTTGGTTCTTACCAATCTTATACTTCGTTTTAGATGACAATCCAACACAATTTACACCGTATGTTCTGAGTAATGTTCCCTACTCTCGCTTAGAGCCCTTCGTCAGGAACAACTCCTGTCACCATGCTGGTCCTTGCAGCAGTTCTTCTGGTTGTCCATGTTTTAAAAACCATTCTCACTGTCAACGAAATTGCTGTTGCTCTCCAGAATGTAAGCTGCCGTTTCACCGCGTTTGACATGGATTCAAAGTGAGTAGGTAATCGCCGATGGAAAGGTTGTCGCTGCTCAAGGACCAAGTCAAGGTGGAGCTGTGTGACACAGCGATGTCCTTGTGTTGAAGCATCAAGAGAATGTGATCCTGAATTATGCATAAACTGCAGATGCATGTGAGTGTCACTGGGCGCACAGGCTACTCTTCGCACTCACAGATCCGTTTTCTAGGGGTAAGCTTATATATTTATGATGTCAACATTATGTCTTTCATGAGACGTTAGCCGATGTTACTCGGTGTCGCAATTCACAAATCCAGCGTGGGACTTGCAAAGTTTGTGATCCTTCGATGGGCCAACACATGTCGTGCTCACACATGGCAGGAGCTAGAGGTCAAAGAGAGTAGTTGGGGATTAGGATCCTTCCTGGCCCAAGCGGTACAAACAGGGGACTTGATAACGGGTGGGTCACTCTTAGTATCATGAAACCATGTAACTTATACTGTCTGTTGACAGAATACCTGGGAGAGCTAATCTACGAGCCAACAGTCGAGAGCCGAGGGTGGGTCTCGTTCGTTGCGATGGTTTCGGTCCAATTTACTTTGCATGTAGAGATCTCGCCAAACATCGTAACCGATGTTATCTCTTTGGCCTAAACAATACGTTTTCTTTGGACTCGACCTACGCAGGCAACATCCCCAGATTTATTAATCACTCAAATGGACGCAGCAGATGTGTAAACAGCGAGGCTCGAAGTACGTTTTGTCCCACTTTTTTTCCACGCAAGTTAATTTATTGCTTTAGTTCTGCTGGTCAATGGAGATCATCGAGTAGGCATATTCGCTAGTAGGTCATTCAGCAATCCTCCAGAGACCTGATTAGAGTCATTTCGCAGCTCGAGATATAGAAGCGGGTTCGGAAGTCCTGATGGATTACGGGTCTATGTTCTTTATCGAGTGAAATTGCAAACGCCTTGCTTACACAATTATGGATATGTAGAATGGCCTAAAGTTCAACAGACATTCTACACACATGGCTTTATTAAATTCCCCTGAATCTGTTGTTGCTGTCATAGGGGTGCGGTAAAATCCTTTTGCGCCTTACGGTGTCAGGGTCAAGCCAGCGGGGGCAGTGATGTGGCTGAACCATCTGGTTGGTGTGGCAAGCCGCGGACGCCAGTGCGTATGGTGATTACCTGACCAGAGCTTGGAGTATGATTGCACTCTCCAGCTTGGACAACCGTTGGACAGGACAGAGACAGGCACACTCTTGCAGATCTTGTGTCCAGACTTCCAGTGAGTCATGAATTATTAGTTCGGTAATAAGGCCCTGAAATCATGGCCACAGTTGGCCCGCTGGCTATTTGGGAGAGGAAGCTCTTTATAGGTAGGCTTTCCGTTTCAGGCCGTCCAGGCTCTGCCTCTCCGTACGCCTGACTTCAAGTCAATGTGAACCTTGCTCCAAGGTTGAGATCTAGTGATAGACTTTGGCCCCCTTGGAACGAGGACGAGCCCTTGTTGAACAAGGGCTCTAGTGGGAAGGAGCGGGCTATAGACTCCGAGATTACAGAAAAACATTAATTAAAAGGGTGTATTCACGTCGGAAGGACCTATAATATTAGGTGGCAGATTATTTTTGAGAAAGTGATTCTGGTCCAAAAATCTGGCACCTGCCTTATGGAGCAAAATTTACACGGGAATCTTGCTTGCAATGTCCGTGCGGGGAAAGAAAGGAGGCCAATTATGGTAAAGTTAATTACGGCGAATGTGGCCCGTTGGAAAGGTATAAGTGCTGTGGCCAGTTTTTTAGGGCTTTCTCACGTTCCCTTCGTTCTGCTTTATCGTCAATGTGCAACACTGGCATCGCTAGAGTCTCTGACAAAATACGACAAATGAATGGGGTTGCATCATCATGAAGTAATCTGTCTTCCGGAAGTCCATCTCTCGACTGTGGTACTGTTTCTCTTCTCTCCTCCAGCCTTGCATGATTTCCCCTCATCTATTCTGCTCTGAGTCAGTGATGTCTGGACGTGAACTGTCTCTGTCTCTTGTGATGTTTGTGGTGTTCTATCTACCAAATCATCCGTCCTATTTTGATGATATGTGGTCTGGTACCAGGGATTGTGCAACATTCATGGCATCCTTGTCATTCAGAGCACCATCGGAGAGCATCAGACAAACAGGTTTTCCTTGGCATCTTCCAAGTGAACCTTCTCGTTTGTCATGCAAAATCCCTTTCGAACATTCTGCAGCATCCCACACCGCAGTAGCTGGAATTTCTGGTTGGGTTAACTCTGATTGTTCGCACATACTCGCTTGCGACAAGATCTCCAAGGGGTTCATCTCAGTGACCGGACAAGAAACAAAATCTCAGCGGGAAAATTTTCTGTTGAAGAGGCGGACCCCTTGGCATGCGGGATTGCACGGCCTCACCGCTCTTTGCGATGAAATCGCACTTCTGCCGTAATAAAGCCCGTTCCTGGTGAAGTGATGCGGGTTCATCCGTGCGAGATATGGTACAGAGTCGATGCCTCATGCAACTACTGATGGATGGTCGGCACGTTCGAAATGGAATATGGGATGTGGGGATCATGGCAACCTTTACGGCGCCTCAACTCAATCTAACTTAGGTTGCCGCCCAAAAGCCTTAAAAACCCCCATTTTCATCCTCCTGCTTTTCGTCCCCTCTTCCTCGTCGACTTCATTTTTTCCTGCGAATACGATACGACACGATCCCTCCCATCGACAGCTGATACTTCCCAGTAGCGGTCGTCTTATTATCACTTTTGCGACAAGGCTTTCGTGTCCATCTCTTGACTACCCACCCAGAATTGCCTTCCCTCAGTCTGACCGGACCAGCCATGTTGCACAGCCAGAACAGCCCCTTACACAGGAGTGGGAATCTGCTGTGTAGTAATTTAAGCGGGAGGGCCCAAAGTGTCAATCGGTGCGGTTGAGTGTCTATAAAAAGGCTACGCTCCTGTATGACTAGATCACCACAGCAATTCGTTGGGATACCCCTCTGGTTCCCAACATCTCGAGCCAAGCAACGTTGGCAAACACTCCTCTCCCGCTCCTCTGTGTGTCCCTTGGATTTAAGTCCATTTTTCGTCGCTAATGTGACGTCCTTCAGGACCCCCATGGTGCCGGTGATGGCCCGTGACAGGGACTATTATATGGACCATCCAATGAACCTGATGACCTCTGTATGTTTCCTCGTTATCGGATCGCGGAGTCCTGAGCTCAACTCAACTCTTGGAACAATACAGGAATACTACGTTCCTCCACTTCCCATGTACACCTCGCACCTACCTCAGTTCCCTAGGTATTGCCCTACAGCGGACAGCAGGTTCGCTGTTGATGCATATGGCCCATTTGTGCCTACGTCACAGACCCTCATCAACCCTATGAGCTTCGAGGAAATGTTCTACGAACCCCTTGCTGCCCAGCAGCAGCCACCGATACCTCCTGCCGCGCCAGAAGAGCCCATTCTACCAAATTCGGTTTTCCACTACCATCCGTGCCGGTGGTTAGGTGGTCCATCGTGCGACGGCCTAGCTCCAGGCAGGAACCGCGAGATGGGAGAACACCTACGAGTATACCATCAGTTCGTCGGACATGAGCGGGACACAGTTCAATGCGAGTGGGAAAACTGCGGTCAGATGATGCAGCGCATGAACGTCCCACGTCACATCGTATCGAGGCATCTCCTCGCCGCAGCAAGTTGTCGCTTCTGTGGAAAGCGCTTCAGTCGGCCTGATGTGGTTGTTCGCCATGAGAGAACTTGCAGCGGAGCACACCCGATCTCGGGCAGTTTCACCGTCAGAACCTAGGGGTTGACCAATGTGCCGTGCAATCCTGTAATTGTTTCATGCCAACTACTCGACTCCTCTCGAGTCATTCAAATTCGCCTCCGCGGGTTCCGGAATCTAATATGCATGTCATTCATTCAAGCATCTTATTATGATGTTATCATCCTCATACGCATAGTTGAAGTCATATTTATTATGTTAAATGCTCATATGGTGCTGTTTTCATCCGACCAGAGACGCCTTGGGTCGTCTGCGTCACGTACTCGCTTGGTCACGCTCTTTCTTATCGCTTTGCTTGCTAATAGCTTCTGACTGTCTTCGCGGCCATGCACGTCGCGATCTCACTGCGTCATGACGGCTGTCAAACTGCGAATTTCCAACCTAGTTCGATATGGAATACATGCATGCCTCGCGATAAAGAGTATCTATGCTAGCGCGAGAGCTGAATGAGAGTTCAGGAAACGTGTTGACAGATCCAGAGATCGGGAGGTAAAGGAGAAAAAAGGGTCCGCGACGCCTCTGTCAAATTTCGTCAATCGCGGATGGTTGCTGACGACTCGAGCCTAGTATCACACAGGAAACGACGTCTCTGATCATCCAAACTTTGAATCGCTGACTGAGAGCAAACTTGGCGTACGCTCCCTGATGGTACAAAAGGATAATTAAGATGACACCGACGGCAGAGGGGTTGCCACCGCAATCGGAAAGAGCTGTAACTTTTCCTTGTCCCACTTGTCATGACATGCCAGGCATGGGTATGAGACCGCAAGCGCATATCCAAAGGGGAGGATAAGCCTACCACACCAGCCGTATAATAAATATCGTTCTCGACAATATCGCGAGCGGCTTCCATACTTTCCGCCTCGAAGATCATGGACGAACCGATGATCTTTCGATTAGCAGGAGCTGCGTTGATAGATTCTGGGTTCAGAAAGGCCCCGCCGACACCTGTGTTTTTCCATTGCGCCTCCATCAGCAACGACTTTTCGAAAACGCCGCCATCCGTGCTTACGGATGATGCCATCTTGGACTAATCGGCCCACTCTCTCGAGGTGGCTCTCCCGGACGGCAAGTCGTCTGGCTAAACCGTTCTCGTCTGCACAGTCCGGAGCCCAGAGGACAAAGGTAGTCAACTGTGGTTTCTTTCGCGTGGTTTCCATGGAGGAGCGAATGAAACGGGCAGGCGCCTGGCAGAGGCGATAACACGGGAAAGCAGATTGGCTCGAGTTGGCAGGTAGAGTCATATTCCCATGCCGCGGGGCCAACTCGGCAGGTGGGCGCGCTTTGTCAGTTGACCACATCATGTCCATGGCGCTCCACGCCTCCACCAGCGCGCCAAGATCCATCGTCTGCCGGGTCGGCACATATTCACGACATCTGCGGTGTTTCTGCTGGACCGTGCCACGAGCTCATCCATACCTGGTTTGGGCTCCAGATTGCGCGGACGATGGGGCGCTCGCGCGGAGAATGGCCGTCCGGCCGAACCACTTTGTAACGGCGAACAAGCACATCAAGCAAGGCATTCTCAGTGAGTCATGCCGAGCGTGAGATGTGCGGTTCCCCTCGCTGATTCGATCCCGTTTCATAGAGGTGGCCGGTGGACTGGTGACCCCAGACAGCCAAGACGCTGCACCCGCAGATAAGAAATTCGTTGGCTCAGTCCTGCTCTACGAAGCCGACTCTATCGAGGACGTCAGAAAATTGGTCGAACGAGATATATACTGGACGGAGAGCGTCGTAAGTTGGTCTACAAGCTTGTCTCGCTGAAGCCTAAGCGTCGCAACGTGAACTGTTAGTGGGACAAGGAGAAGCTCATCATTCTTCCGATCTTGATGGCCACAACACTTCAGGACAGGCCAGGCATCACACAGCCAACCCCGGAAGATTGAAGCGTGGGTGGCTTAGTGCTATGAAATCTCGATGTTTAGATACCGGTGGATCAAATGATGCACAGGGGCTAGAATGTTTGGTCTCTCCTGAGCTGGGTGGCGATCGAAATCTCGGCCACCGGACTACTAGTGAAGTTGGAGTGCTACGAAATTTCCAGATTGCCACTTCAAACGTTCGCCTTTCGATGCGGGCGTTGACACATTGATGGTCAACTTAGCACTGCCGGACAGTGCCAAAACGATTACAAGGCGTGCGCCTGGGACCTCGAAATGGGTAAGCTTCCTGACCACCGATCAGCGCGTACTTGTCATGGGAACATCCCGTACCACAGCCTTCACGTCGTGCGCCCCTCGCTTGGCCGCCGCCGCATCCACAGCCCAAATCCCGCTCACCCTGGATGCAACCCGCAAATACCTCTCATGACGTCACGATGTGATCACCGCCGTTCTAACATCTGCATGAGTGTGAGAGCCCTCGAATAGCACAGACGTGTCTAGATCCAAGATGGTTGGTTCGAGTTCCGTGTCGTCTGCACAACTCCAGAATGTTCCCTGAAGCATTCAGTTAATCTTCCTCCTTGGAACTCAAAGCGACCATCAAACTTAGGTAGCAACACTTCTACTCGGGTGAGATCGTCCAAATATGTGTATCAAGAAACGTTGTTATATACTGCCATTTCACCGAGTGCATACTTGTACGTCTGTCGCGAGGAACCCTTTCTGGAGTCCTTTATGAAAATAACTGATGTATCATCGAGTATCATGCCTGCCGCCTTGTAAGTGGGAAGATCGCTGATACCTGTCATGGCATTTTTGTATGACACAAAAATCGCCCCCACTCGCGCATATGGCAAACTTTTCTTGGTCAAAAAATGGGAAAGTTGTTCTAGTCCACGAAGGACGGTTTCTGCGAATGCATCAGAGATACAACAGATCCGAATGACACGTTTAAGCTGGTTACGATCTTCTTGTCAAGGTAGTCCATCGCACCATGAATTTTGCCGACTGAACAACCATTCCCTTGAGAATTTCCTGTTCTCCAGCAAGGAAACCAGGAATTTAGTGACATCACGGATACAGGGCATATCCCACCAAGGACCCCGTATCCAGTCACAAAAATCAAATGACGTGTCATCAAAACGCGTTTCTCAGAGGCTCCATCGTTAACCTCCATAGACCAAGACTTGATGCTTCCTTCCGAATGGCCTTCGTGACGGTGTTTGATGTCCACACGCTCAGCTCGAGAAAATGGGCGTAAGATGTCAATCAATCAGACAATAGCTGTCCTCGAGTTACCTTGTGTGCCAATATGTATATTGCTTGGCTTGAACCGTCGGCACGTTCAGGTAGGCTATTTCCGACACTTTGTGCAGTTTGGGCGTCCGGAGAATATCAGCCTCACGGTTGTGATGCAGGGGAACACGCGAACCATACATGTTGTCCCGTGTCAGCATCACGACTTGTGCCTACATCTCCGCCGATCTGGTCATTGTGAGATTTGTTTTTCCCTTCGAACATGACAATTAACAGACAACGTAACTTTCTACTACGTGGGGTTTTTTGTCAAGGGCGAGGAGGGGTTCACACTCAAATGCTTGAGTCTTGCTCTAATCCCGAGTTCAGTGTGGTCCAGCTCCGAGGATCACATCTGTAAGATCACTGACCGGAAATTCAAGCTCTCGCTCCGGGTCTCCAACTCAAGCCCCACGATCGAGCACAGGTCAATGCGGTGTACCCATTTGATGATGGCCGCATAATCGACAACACGAGCGGTGCACAGTCTAGAGGGTACCTTGTCTGGAAATTCCGCCAGAGTTTCTAGGCACGCGAACAACGAGTATGGCGTTTCAGTCGAGGACTGGTCGGAAGAGGTACGATGCATGCTATTCTCGTCCCTTGACCCCTCTTTGTCGTTACCTGAAACAGAGACAGAGAAAGGCGATGGCCTTTGTTTCTCTGTCTTCGGAGTGCATCGTGGTGGAAACGCAAATCAGCCAAGGCCAGAGGGCCCACAGGTGCATGGAGCGTACGTGTGAGAGTTGCTCTGCCAACCACAGTGCGAAAGATTCCAGATTAAGTGCGGGAATGTTTTTCTGGCTTCTACGGTCGGCAAAGAGAGGTTCCTCAGTGATATGCATGTAACACGATGGGTGATCGACCGCTTCAGCTGGCCGTGCAGAAGGAGACGAAAAGTGAGCCACTGAGGGACATAGAATGATACTGGCAAACGTACTGGTTTCGCATCGGTCTTTGTATACTCCAAGTACAACAAGGCAGGGGTCGAACGGCTGCCAGTGTCTGAGGCTAGGGTGCACATGAGATCATCGGACGGATAGCGTACCTGCCAGCAAGGGCATGTGGCGCATGTGAGACCCCATGAACTCTGTTCAGGTTCATCCTAATTGGGTAATACATGCTCATGCTCTGGGGTCCTCTTTGTTCAATTGTTCGCATCCGATCACATAAGACAACTTATTTGCACATGCCAGCTAGCGCAAACACAACTTTTGCAGCTCATGCGCCTGCTTGGCTAGCAAGGCTCTTGTTCTGGATCACTACCGTACCCAACTCGCAGGTCTAGCTTCCTTTCCTTTCCTTCTCATACATCTTATTCTTGTTTCTGTACGCTTGGGATTCGCCATCACACCAACACTTGCTCTCGTCCCACTCACTTGGCGACATTGCGCACCATGAACGATTCAACGACCTCGAGCCCTCCACCGCTTCATATGGCCTCTTCAGATTATGACTATCACAAGTGCGACAAGTCCTTGCCGCTTTCTCCCCCACCCTCCAGCAAGCGCTCGACATCATCTAGAACCTCTTCGTCTCGCTCGTCTCGGGAGCATCCCCGGGGTGCCCCTACTGCAAAAGAGCTCATACGAATGCTCGCAGGAGAGCAGGAAACTACACGCGACCTGGAACAACAGCTTACCTTGACCACATCACAGCTTACCTTTGAGCAGGACCGTGCTGATGCAGCGGAGCGCAAGATCAAAGATGCCGTGATACGGTTCAAGGACGCCAATGATGCGCGTATTTCTGCTCAGGCGGACGCTGCCAGACTGAGGGAGGAGCTGAAGCTCTACAAGGGTGCCTTGGAGGAGGCGCAGAAGGAGATATTCAAAGCGCAGAACATCCTCAGAGATATCGAGGGGCGCAAGAGAGAGGCTGAAGAAGAAGCTGCCGAGTTGCGAAGAAAGTTGAGGAAGATCAACGAGGAAAGGATGATTGAGATTGCTAGGGAAGAAGGCAGAAAGCAAGGGCTCCAAGAGGGGCTTGAAATGGGAAAAGACATTGGTTACTTGCGTGGTCGCAACCAAGGATACGTCAGTGGACGTTCAACAGCTGACAAGATGATGGACAGGTACTTCTCCCCCCCATCTGAAGCCGAGGTACGGAGGTCACGAGGAGAAGCGGACCTCCCTCCCGAGAACGAACCTTCATATGCTACGACAGCGATCCGATTCCCTGCGTCCGATGGTTCTACATCTTCCTCGTCGAGCGAGCGAGAGGTGCCACGGTACTCTCGAACTGGCGAGACGCCATCAATGTCGGCACGCACAACAATGTATTCCCCAGCCCAACCACAAGCAGAGATCCTACCAGACGGATTCATTCCTGAGGCGGACGCTTCTATGATTATTCGACTTCCACCTCCGCATGAACTCGTACGACCACCTCTCACACAAACTGGCCAGTCATCCTCGTCGAGGCCAGTGTCGCCTTCACCTCACATCCCTCCCGTGCCTGTGCCTGGGGATGTCCCTGTCTTGATGGTTCCGGAGCCACGTTCTCCTGGGAGTCCGCTGTACAACCTCCCGGGTGAACGGCAACATCGCAAGGTACGACGGAGGCCTTCAGGGGAAAGCGTAGGGTCTTCTACGCGGACCTCTGAGCTCGACCTTTTGAATGCACCGGAACACGTTGCCAACAGAGGACATCGGTCGAGTGGACTTAGTGTCATTCCCGAGGTAGCGAGCTTGCAAGAATCTAGTACGCTATCCAATCGGAGCGTGAAGCAACAGGGAGAAGACCGCGTGGACGAGGTATGGGGATTGATTTGATGCGAGATGGAAACCTGCTGAGCACCACGCGTTGTAGGCTGGCTTCGTTCACGTGTCTATGCCCGCGCCGTTGACGGCTGCGGAGATGGCAAGTCTGAAGGCTAGATCACCTTCAACGCTTTCTGTTGATCAGAAAGTATATTCGCGACCTGGTAGTGCATCTTCATTCAGCACGGTGAATATTACTGTTCAACCCCCGGTGAGTGATGTGAGCATGATCGCAGTGCAGGGGGCTGATGGGGGCGGAATGGGGATAGTCACGACCTGCATCCAACAACTCTGCGACGACGGTGTCAGGTACGCGGCCGCATTTACTTAGTCCAGCAGATGCGGACCGGCCGGTCCCGCTTCCTCATACAACGGCGGTGGATGAACTGGACGGGACGATGGTGATGGAGTTGCCTGACGGCGGACTCCCACCAGGGTTTGTGCCGACCGGTCCTCCGACGCCGCTTGGGAGGATGGACACGTGTTACACGGGTGCTGGTGTTCCGCTTCCACCGTCGACGGTGGGGTCGTACCACAGCCGACTTGGGTCGCAGGAGGCTGGTACGCCAGTTATTCCACCGCGGCTGGGGGGGTCTGGACAGTCGACGGACTCGTCGTCAAGCGACGGTGACACACTGACGACGCCGCCACGTCGGTATCGGGTTCCGTCTGGGAGTGGGACGCCGTATGTGTACGGGGGGAGTGTAGGACGGATGCGGGGATGATGATGATAGGGGGCGGGGTGGCTGTAATAAGGAGCGATGACTAATCAGATGCTGTTCGACTGGCTTTTTGTTTTGTGCGACGAGGAGGAGGCGCAAATGTCGGCCAAGCCGAGTCGCCACCAGCGTTTGCAGGTCAAGTACAACGTCGCCACCGATTGTTAGTCTCACTCCTTGTCTTCTCCCTTGACCGCGCTCACAACTCCCAATCAGTCCCCCATCTCGGCCTCCACTCCGCCTCTGCCTCGGGCGACATCGGTCTCGTTCAGTACGCCATCTCCCATGGCCAGCCCGTCAACTCCATCCTCGATGGTGTTCTCCCCCTCCACGCCGCTTGTGCTGGCGGGAGCGTTCTTGTCGTCAACTTTCTCATCGACTCCGGTGCAGACGTAAACGCCCCGAGGTTCGCTCTTTCCCCTCCTTCTGCCCTCTTATCCCTCACCCCTTCCCCAGACTCCCCCGCCGCTACTCTGACCGCAGTCGCGACACAACAGCGCCCATAGTCGGCACATCGGGCTCAACCCCCCTCCACTTTGCCGCCGCCAATGGACATCTCGCTGTCGTCCGCACCCTCCTCTCACGCGGTGCAGCCCCAGATCGTGCAGACAAGCATGGAATCACCCCAGAGCTCATCGCTCGCCAAAATGGCTGGATCGAGTGTGCAGATATGCTCGCACAAGCCTCCGCGCTCGTCACAGTAGGTGTCCGCTTATCTTCCACCACCCACCCCAACCTTCTCTCCTAGCAGCGTGTTGTACCCTCTTGTTCCGTGGAGCAGTTGGAGGCCTCTTTGCGAAAGCGTTTGCACTTCAAACGTTCTGTGGACCATACACTATCCGCCACCGGTGGCACATCTGATCCAGAAGTAAAACCACCCCTTGCATCTCCAATCCGCTCCGACCAGGAATCCCCTGCTCAAGATTCTCGCTTGGGAGTGAACTCAGCCTCGCTCGTCCCACAGACGGCGCCACTCCCATCTATACGTCATCCATCCCTCCCACATGCTCCCGATGAACCACCTATCAAACCTACCCGCTATACTCGGCCCAGATCGGCTGGTACCGGCGCCGATTCTCGTAAATTGCACTCCAAGCTTTCTCTCCTTAGCCTTTTCAAGAAATCAAACGTCGATGGTTCGAGCTCCAGCGCTGCCTCCCTTTCCGAATCCCCTGCTCCGTCTTCATCACCTCCCCACTCAGTACCAAATCCAAGTTCTCATGCGCACACGGCCAACACGCCACCCGTCTCCCCCCGTAGTGTCTCAATCCCACTCTCTTCTTCACCCCGTGACATCTCTCATACTCAACATCCGCGTCACAAACTGGAAAGTAGCGCTTCGTTGATGAACGTCAGAGCATATCCGCTTCACCCCGCAGACCTTCACAGTGTGTTGACTGCTGAGCGGTCACGAAATCACTCTGTCTCGGCCACAAGTACAATCTCTGCTACCGACGAGGATTCAGGAAGTGCAGATGGTTCATCCTCTATGTTTGGTACACCAATCAAGTCTGGTATCTTATGGATGCACAACCGCTCACTTTCGGGCCTCGGATCAACCTCGCAGCCTGGATCCCTTCCCCGGAACATCCGTTTTGAAAGGTCTGTCTCAGAGTCCACCCCGTATCCAGGACGCGCGCGGAGTCCTGGCTCTCGTACGCAATTAGAAAATAGGATGCGTTCTCTCGGCATTGCCTCTGGCGGCCCGCGTGAGGAAGAATACGACAGGATACCAGACACTATTGAAGAGTCCCCCGTTGTACCACATGCTACTCCATCTGTTCTTGTGAACATCGTACTCGACAATGACGACGATCCTGAGGAAGAATACGGTGTTCCTTTGAACAACCCTGAGTTGCATCCTGCTCAAGGTCACTCATCGGCTCACTCTCAGCTTCCTTTCAGCATTAACATCCCCCCACCTACCGAAGACGCATTGGCCGAGAGCAGGTTACGCGGGGACTCTGTGAGCAGTGCCAGTACTACTGCCACCACTTCCACGTATCCTCAGTCAAGCTCAAGTGATGCTGCATGGAGCATCACCACTCCTGGCACTCCCCATCTCCATGGCAGCCCACGTATTCGGCCTGTGCTTGAAGAATACGACGCTGATGCTGAGGAAATGCGCGAGACACACCGGCATCTCCGTAGGCCACACGTCCCATTTGACATCGATATCTCGACGATCTCCTCACACGCACAAGCGGAGGAGCTTGTGCAGCGCACACAACAATCCATCCTGAATATGGAACAATATCTGGAACAGCACGTGAGGAAAGATACAGAAACGGGCAGAACCCCTCTCAGCGCAAAGCTTGCTGCCTACGGAGAGAGTCTGGCTATCGAGCGACGGCTGAAGGAACAGGCCAATGCAACGTTTGAGCAAGATGTGCATGTCGGACATTCCGACGGTGGGATGTCTCTTCTGTCTGCAACCAAACCCTCCTATATCCATCCTTCGTCGCATTCCGGCCATAGTGGTAAGTCCGGTGAATTTGATGATTGTCAACAACTAAACAGGGCCTCAGCTTCTCCGAGCGACAAGTCGTCGCAAGCACATAAATCTGAACAGCTGCGTCAAACCACCTGGCCTGTCTCTCGCGATGGTTCACCAGGTTTCGAATCTAGCCCACTCGGAGAGTCAACACATAACTCGCCGCATTCATGCACGTCTAATGTTGACCCAGACCTTTCATCTGACGTTCGCTCAGGTGTCCCTTTGTCCCGCGTATCAACGACCCCAAATTATGATTCCACATGCGCGCGGCGCGGCCGGGAGCGAGACCCAACACGCAGCTTTCAGAAACTTAGTAGAATGGGCTTCTCCACTTTTGACAACTGGCAGCCTTCACCTGTGAAGGGCCGCACATCTAGATCACCACCTCCGAGCCTTCGCTTTGGACTACGGACAATCATGCAGAGTTTTCAGGGCAAGTAGGGCTCTTTCCTTTTTTCTTCCTTTACAATCACTGTGACTGCCCGCGACATCTTCCGTTCGTAACTTATTTTTTTTTGCTTTCGTGTTATCAGTGTACCGCTTGTGCGTGGTTGTTGTCTGATTGTCAGTGACTTATGTATTGTCCTCGTTTCTTGGTTGGCGCCGCACATGGATCGCGCCGTCGTGTATTGGCACTATGTAAACTATTATCAAATCCACAAACTCATGAACAGTATCGGAATGTAGTGTTTTCTTAGCAACCGGAATTTCTGACGTTTTGCATGCAGCTGCTCGGAAAGAAGTCAGCATTGGATGGAGGCACGTGCGGCCATATAAGGAAGTCACCATTGTCACGATTTGTCACACGTATCGATCAGGTAGAGAGCCAGGGAATGCTGGAGGTTCTGTAGAGTGAACTTCATCACGAAAAAAAGAGGTTGTCTGGGCTGGACGAATACGTGATTCGAGATGCATCCAAGTTGTGCAGTGGCTGTTAGTGTTCTGTTCGGACCTGATGGCGTAACATTGGCGTTATGAATCATGATGGTTGGTAGATGCGCGTCTCCCTGTTAGCATCAATCCACAGGGCCCTACTATGTCCGCAGCCCTAGATGGCATCCGAGGAAGCACGCCCGCCAGTTGTTGATTTGTGAGACGGATGACACCACAAACATGATCGGGTTTGAGTAAGAAACATAGCCAGTGCTTACTCGAAAACAGATTGCACCTAGGTTTGCACATTTGTGATCCCAAAAAATGTAATATCATAGGAAAACTCTGTAGAATCTATGTAAGCATGACGTATTTGGAAATCGTATCCCAAATCTGTACATAGACCATGTACGAAAACTATTAAATGACCATGTTATTATCACAGATTACAACAATAATTAAAATCTGAGAACAAATTCTGGGCCGAATTGGCACATATTTATAATCACGCAATCCTATTGGCTGATTTGTTTAATCAATATATTTATACTTATTTTTAAAATCTATAATAACATAATTTTTCACACAATCTGTTGTCAAATATGTGGCGAAAACATACTCACGCTTCCAAAGTTGTGCTTTAATTTGTTGAATTTATGTATTTATTTACATGTTTTGCATTTGCTTATAATATTTCGGTACTAAATATTATACAACCCAGGCGCAATCTGTGCGCATATGTATCGGCTATGTTATCTCACCCGACCTTGCTCGAGGTGTGAGTCCCAGCAGACACGGTATGGGACACTTTTGCGACTCAAACAACGTGACAAACTACCTTTTCAAGGCGATCTCCGTCAGATTGAGCTCGTTCGACTTTTGTGACACGAGTGTCAGGCCGTTCAATTAAATACTATGAAGCATAAGGCGAAGGGAAGGTGAGGTGGGAAGGGCTTGACGTCTTCAAAATGCGCCGACTTGCCTGTGCTACCAAACGCAGCCATATATGATGATATTGCGTCCTGGGGCTTGGATGGAGGTGGCTACGCTCCTCGGCTGTTTTCTGAATTTAGACCGGTAAAACGCTCCAACCGTACGGTGCCATTTTTTTCGGCATATTGCGTCACACTCCCGAGGCAGGTTATTGGTCCATCTACAGTGTACACCTCAAAAGGCATTTTATTAATTAATAATATCCGCAATTTCAACAGGTAACCCTTCTTTTTCTTTTTTCCTTTGTACTTTGGGGCAAGAAGCCCCATGCACAGGTCATCAGCGCTTCGGTTACTTCGGTTTGCTGGCAAGGTACTTTCTCGTCCTTTGCAGTACGTAAGTGATTATCTCCTATATCTTTCTTCTTCAGACCCGGAGAATATTGGGCCTGAAACATTTGCATCATATGGGGATATTACATAAATAACACAACTATCTATACTGTATGTCATAGACCCGTAGGTGGAACGCATGGGTTGGGTGGTCTTAAGCGAGTGGTATAGTAAAAGTTTCAAGCGTCACGAAGTAAATCCGATCAAAGCCGCCTCAGTTGCGCCCTCATGAGAAAAAACTAAGAAAGCAAGAGGGGGCAGGGAAGATGATGATCCGACCGCTAGATCGATGAGCGTCTAGGACAGCTCGACGAAGCGCATCATCTCCGCTAGAAACAACCGCCATCGTCTTCTTCCATCGCCTCGACTACCGCTGGCGCTTTGACACCTGTACACGCCAGTCGGTGTTTTTTACTCGCATCCGCCCTACTCAGAGCCAAGCCGCAGTGCAGGCACGTCACCTTGACCGCGAAGTGGCATGCAACGATATGTCGCGGTACATTTCTGCGTTGCATGTACGTCGTACACTCGCCCCATCCACATACGATCATCTGACCGTCGCAGACGAAGTCGTGCTCGTCCCGGAGATGATTCGTGACGCTCCTTCTGTTACCCGTGATAGGCGCCATGCATCGCCCTTCCCACATACATTGGAACGTGGTCGCGTTCGAGAGGTCCCAACGCTCGCCGCGCGATCGGGGGATGGATGCTGTACAGCACATGAGCACTTGTTCCGAAAGAAGAAAAAACGAAGAAGACGGCAAAAGGGGACGTACAGGCTGTTGGTACAGGATCGCCATGTGAGGAAGGTTGCACATAATTTTGGGCGGCAACCGAGGGAAGAGGACCGGTCGGCATAAGTTTACGTTCCGAGTGTCCACTGGCAGCAGTTACCGGGGAAGTGGCCAGCCGAAAGGAAGGATTCTCAGGTCTCACTGAAAGAGAACTAGTGGAGTTGCTGTAATACATATGGCTGGGCTGCCAAAGAGGAGCAGGAGCTTGTGTCCAGTTCAGAGAAGGAGGAGGATAAGGCTGGGATGCAGGTAACGCTCTCGCCGCGGCTGGAGATGCCTGTTCTAATATGGGAGCTGCTACCTCCATTCCGCCTACGCCCACTCCCAATTCATCGATGCTGCCCCCTAGTGCGTCAAAAGATGGTCCGAGACCAGTGCCATCAAAGTATTGACCGTCTGACCATGCACTTCCTCGGTACATAGGAAGGGGAGGGTCAGGAAAAGAGGAGCCTAGCCACAGACTTGCGCCGGACGCAAGATCCATAGGCACATAACTTCAATGAAGTTGACGGGATCAGCTCCCGCCTTTTGAGCCGGATCTCATCACACACACCTTCCTTGATGGGGTCCATTGGGCCAATGCATTTCATTGAATGACGAATTGTAGATGACTGATGCATTTTGTCGCCGTGACGTCGAAGTGTAGTGACCAGACCGCTTTTGATCATCTCCCCGACCGAACTGGGTCCCGAAAGCACCACTGATCGCAAGCAGTTCAGCATCGATTCATTTACTGGGAGATGGAAGGATTTTACTTGTTCATGATCCACGACATATCCAGTCTCGTTGGTATGTGAAGCAGAGTCAGTGATGAGGCCCTTGGGTGCATATCGATGTTCGAAATTGAGCTTATAAGGTGTCTCAGAGACGGTGTAATCCGAGCCCTTTGTTCCAGAAGTCGCGGCCGGCTCGGGAGAAAAACGTTACCTGAGGCACTTCCAAGCGGATCGCGTCGGAGAACTCCCATACAGCAAAGTACGATATCCGCTGCAGCCTATTTTTTCATAGATAGCCTGCACCGCCGAATTGCCCCTTAGATAATAGCAACCAGGGCCTATTCAATAATGAACACATTTCAGAAGCGCCTATTCTGAAACGTCGGGTTAAGCTGCGTGCGCGACCATAGGGATGGGTTCATGTACGCACTACCAGTAAGCGGTGACCACTGGCACGCATTTAAGAAATTCTGGCGGTGGATGGAGTAGACAGTACGGGCACAGGGAACGGTTCAATGTGTCAAGCGCCTCGTTCAGACTCACTCAAACGCGATACTGACCAATGAGGCATCGCTCTGAGCCATGCTGCATGACTCAAGTACATACTAAATTTAGAAGCAAGCGTGACACGACTCGAAGCACATAGCCAAGACGCACCGTTGCAGAGCAAAATGACTCCCCGTCAGCTGCGTACTCCGAGTTGGAGTAGTAGACACCCCATCCATGCGCCTCTTGTGCACGATGGAATACCGTAGCCACAGGGTGCGGCTATCTTCGTTGCAGTCCTCTCGAACAAGACTTTGGTGGGCTTGAGATTGAGAAGAGCAACTTACTGTAGTGGACGCATTCTCTGATCGGTGGAAGGTGATCGGTGGACGTGGAATGTTGAATCATAGCATGGGTGGACTCGATGGCCCAGTGAACAGCGATTAATCACTCACGAGACATCCGAGTCGTAGGACAACGCGCACCGTTGACTCGGGAAAGAGATGCTGCACAACGAAGACGTCGGAATACGCGCAATACGACAGCAAGAGCTCAGAAGTTGACCAGAGAACAAGGCTAACCAATGAGTTTCCTACGTAATACCGTCACTACAATTACCCTGCACCGCCAACTTGTAACTCGGAACGGTAAGGTCCATGGTTGGAGAACAACGACTACCTTCGCGGATATTAATCAATTAGAAGTGGCTGCAACGTGTCTGAACGCTGAAACATCAAGCACAATGATCAATAACGTGCTATCGATGTATCTGACCTGCGCTGGCAGTGAACTGCCCTTGTCGGAAGAAATCCGAGTTGTACTGCCAGCAGCACCTCACCCGTGTGACGAGAAGGGCAGTGTCCATCTTGTTCGCTTCGTCAAGTTTTATTTCTCACGACGCACAAAGTTGAGGGTCACCACGCATCATGGACGCGTTCGGGAAGCTATGATCAGCGTCGTGTGTACAAGAAAGAACGTGATTCATTAGTCACAAGGCTGTAGTAGATGTAGGAGACGAAATAGCGTGCTAAAGGGTAATACATGTAGAGGAGGGATACCAGTGACGCAGACGGGGAAACAAGGAAAAAGGCAGTAGCATCTGTCGAATACAAACAATCACCCAAGAGTTCTAGCCAAGGACCGTTGGTATAGGGTCTGTATTTAGCGTCGAGTGCTTGCTACAGGACATACACGTTGGTGCTTGGAGATGACATCCTGGCGAGACAGCTTTTTGGAACACATGGGACAGGTCACTTTGGCCTGTAGGTGACACGTAACCATGTGCCTCGCAATGCTACCTTGCTGCATCATCTCTCCACATCCCGCCCAGCAGCATTTCGCTTGTCGAGTGTCGGAGCCGCCGAACCCATGACATGTGTGCAAGTGACGATTCATATGGCCTCTAGTAACCTGCACTATGACATTACAGGTAGCGCCATTCTCCATCCATTGACAAGGGTACGATGCAGAGGTGTCCAGCGTCTTGCTATACTGCTCCGAATTGTGATCCAGATGAAGAACGGGAGAAGGGCCGGCATTATGAAGAGAGAAGGAAGGGGGGTAGTAATTACTGGGAGCTGGAGGAAGTTCATCTACAGCGCTGACTGGGATGCTCCCAGTAGGCCAGGCAGATTGGTGACCAGGAAAGTCCGGACACAGTGTCAGATCCAATGTGGGAAAGCGCAAAGCAGATGGAGAAATGTCATAGGTAGCACTAGGAAGCAGACTTGATGAAGGGTAAAATGGTCCCCATGGATTGTAGATTCTGAGGGGTTTGGAAAACCATAGACTCCCGCAGTCGGTGGGGGTACCGCCAGAAGGCTCATTCTCCGGAAGTAAGAGCGAATACGATGAGTGCGTCACTCGTGGAGGAGGGTTTAATTCACTATAATGAGACATAGATGACGGGGGAGACAGCTGGAAGTGATCACTGAAATGAAGAAGGTCAGAAGGTAGCATTCTTGCACGACGTTATCACCCCTCTCACTGTGTGTGTGCTATCTCAAAATGTGGGGTTGTAGGACGCAACAGGCGTGGATGGCTGCCAGTAAAAAATGGTCAGGACCTAGAATTGCAAACAACGATTTTTATACTTACGTGGGCCTCACATAGCGCATGTTCTCTGCCTCTGGGACAATGGAGTTGTAGGGGTGTGGTCTAATTCGATCATCATACGGACTGGTTTTAATTGAGGCATGTGAGTCGGGGTACACTTTGCAGAACCTCGTCACTGACTATGGTATCTGAGTCATCGTGCAAAGTACGCAACCCGGGAAATATGGGACGGAATGGTGTGCAGTGATGAAGTCCCCAGTGGCTAGGGGATAAGTGCGATGTCAAAGAGACATGAAAAAAAAACCCAAGGACGAGAAGACCAAGGCGAACAGTGATGGTGGGGGATCTATATATACATCGCTGAGAAATGGTCATCGGGTAACGTGGTTCAGTAATTCTCCTGCGGTGGAGGTTATCTCGTCATATTGTTCATCCCCTACGGTTTTGCACTGAGACATACGTGTGCACATACTGTACCTGTTGGAGGGCTGACGGGGATAAGAGCTGACGAAGTGCAGGGAGTGCGAGGAACCAATTCGCAAAGGTTACGTGAGGGGACCAAGATGGCAGATAAGCGCTGATGAGAACAGATATATCCTGAAAGGGGTGAAATTGACCGCTCCAAAAGTGCCGTACTAATCTTTGATCACGGTGGGATGCGACAGTCAAACTAGGCACGATGGGTATCTGAAAGATTGTCCCAAGTACTTGATCCTTGGCTGGTGCTGAGGGGCCTATACCTTTTTTTGGAGGCTTTGGCGCAGTATAGCATACGGACATGACTTTACCATTGTGCCTGCTGGCTAAAAACATGGAGTCGGTCGGACTCGTTCAAAAATGTTCTGTAGAATCACGAAATGGCAACGAAGACGTTATGCCAGGCGGGGAGCCGGGCGGGCGCTGTGAGAAAGGGTCATACCGATAAAACATCAATGAAAGCCACCGAATTTTCCGCAGAAGGGCGCAATATAAGTGGCAGAGCGCACCAGAGTCAACGCTTTCGAACGTGAAGGTAGAAGAAAACCAGTGTCATCGACATCATTTTAAATTTCTTTGCACTTTTACAGTAATTGTCAATAAACTCGAACAGATATGTGAGGTCCTTCCTGTCATATAATAAATTTCAACGAATGAAGATTAGTTCCGCCTTGGTCTGTGATCAAATAAGACGATTAACACCGGCCTACTGAGCAATCTAGTAAATACCAGATGGTTCAGCGAGCCAGACGCTTCCTGATGAGGTGGGCATACTAGGTACATTCGGTGTCGAGCTCACAAATATTTGCGGCTGACGGTCGCTACTGGACTACTTGGAGACGACTTACGCGCCGTATTAAATGCTTCATCTTATGGCAAAACACCTACGAACCAAGATGGAAATCGTGTGCAACAGGTGGTTAGTGGACATGAGGCAGGGCAGGGGATTCGGATTCATTGGCAGCCCAAACTCGGCATCAACACACTCCTCCAATCCACAAGACCCTGTTGGGCCGAACAAGCTCGAAATAGTCGTTCCTTGAAATCTTGCTGGACTGGTCGTCGTCATATTACCTCTATAAGCCATCTGCCATCAAGGTCAACTCATTCAGACCGGGGCGCTTTCCCGACGCAAAGCCGCCATGGGCAGAGCAGAGTGAGCACAACGTCGAAGTGGTGACCTGCGACCAACCTCATTCGTAGACGGGTGTACAAAGTCGCACTATTCGGTGTCACTGGTTGCGGGAAGAGCTCAATCATCAACCTTCTCGCCGACAAACAAGTAGCGAACATATCTACAGGCGTGGAAGCTTGTACCAAGCGAGCTCGATGGTACCCCATCTCGCTTGGAGAGAAGAAATTTCGATTGTGGGATACGATGGGCTTCAACCAAGCCGATGCAAAGGATATCAATCCACTTTCCCCTTACGAACAGGCACACGCTCTCTTGCGAAATTTACAGGATGGCGTCGATCTTATTCTACTTTGCGCTCGGAAAGACGGAATCAATGCTTCACTCCGTAACCTCTATTGGCTGCTGGACAGTTTTTTCTTTGATCACCAGGCCCGTATAGCCCTCGTCCTGACCCATTTTGATACCCCCGATGACCAATGGTGGGAGCGGAACGAGAGTGTCGTCCGCCAGAAATGTGACATCCCAGTCCAATCCCAAGTCCCACATGCCTGTATCACCACGATTCATAACGGGTCCTTGCAATCCGACAACATGTACGATCGATCCAAGCGAGCGCTGCAGGCGCTATTGGAAAATCGTGCTACCACTCCGACCCCACTATATCTCGATCTCTCATCAGACATTGCCAGTGCTTCAGCTATTGAAAGCTTACACGTTCGCTGCCAACTGAGCACTCCTGACGTTCGGATATTGGTGGAGAAGTTCAAGCAGCCGAAACGGCCTTTTCATGCGATCCTCTTTGGAGAGGCGGGCGCTGGAAAGAGTTCAATTATCAATCTCGTCGTTGGACAACCGGTGGCAGAAGTCTCCTCTGATATTAGCAGTTGCACGCTGGATTCCCGGAGTTACAAGATCAACACGGGATTGCAGCAGTTCCTGGTCTGGGACACAGTAGGTTTCAACGGATTTCCCATCGAGCATAGTGTGTGCGGAAAGGCCATAGAAAACGCTGTCCGTCTCATTCACAATCTACACACGCAAGGTGGCGTTGACTTGCTTGTATTCTGCAAAAAATTCGGCCGGCTCTCACCTTCGGAGCTGAATAGCTTTAGGCTCTTTTATGAATTTCTCTGCGAAGGTCAAATTCCAGTTGCGTTCATCATCACGTATCTCGAATCTCAAAATCCAATGGAGAAATGGTGGGATATGAATGGGGAGGCCCTCCTTAGAGCTTGCAACCTGAAGACGAGTGCGGTGATCGGGCATGCATGCATCACCTCTCTAGTATCGGATGATCCTGACGATCAGAGGCACCTTGACAAGCTATCGTTGTCTAGGGAATTGGTCCAGTCCATGCTCGAGGACTCGATCTCTTATGGCAGCTCCTTTAGCAAGGACGAGGGAGCCTGGGTTATGGCGTTCTTGAGAAAGCTTGTAGGCATGGTTAAAGTTGGGAACCCTTCAAAAAAGGAAAAGATAACCGTCAAGAACCTCATGGACCGTTGTGGGTTGGGCAAGGAACAAGCCGAAGAGCTGATTAGGTTGCTCTACACACGAAGTGAGTCGTCAAATCCAACGCCATCATTCTACAGCCCACTGAACAAGAGTAGATTCTTAGACAGATCTCGACTTTCCCTGGGTCGCAAGCAGCATTTGACAACGAATAACACAGTCAATGGCTCAAACATGTTATACTGTAGTACCGTGTAGTACATATATATACTCGATTCATCACGAAACAGAATGTAGACTTCGGCAGTGCCGTATCACAAGGTCACGAACGAGCCTCTGAGATTCTTCGTAACTCGCACCCCAGTGTTCCCAGGAAGAATGAGCCGGGTCCCAAGTATTCAAGCATATGTGATCGGCAAACCTGACTTGAACAGCGTTTTTTAGGTCCTCGCCGTTCGCCTCCCACCATGATTCGGTGGATCCCTGGCGATAGTCGACACCGATGATGACCAGTACCAAAGGGACGTCTCCTCGACAAAACGTCCTCCAAATGGTGTGCAAGTGGGCAACCTGTTCGCTCGACAGCCGTCCACGGCGCATGCAGTACATGACCATGTCGACACCGCCACTGCGTTTTAAACACGCCTTGATCGCATCCCAAGGTGACGGACGATATTCTAACCCAAGCGTGTCGTAGTATCTGAGCACAAGACCAGAGCATGTACACGGGTGATGGAGCTTCAAAGAGGCGTCTCCCAGAAATTCGCGGAAAGGGATCGGATACTCCACGATGAGTGGGTGAGCGACGCCAATGTTACTGCTCACTGGCGCGACGGCCCTCCCGATGAGCATGTTCACGAGCGAGCTTTTCCCCACGCCAAGAGACCCGAGAATGAGAATGTTTCGGGACACCCTGTCCCAACTTGAGTCGCTTACGGAGCCACGACGTATCGCTGCTTACCCTTGTCGGGAGGTTGAAGGCAGTGCTGGCTGGTGGCGCTTCCAGAAACGAAAGTGGCCCTCGAGACACCGAGACATTGTCGACTTGGGCACCAAGGAAGAGACGAGCCAAAGGTGTTTGAATCGCTGGTTTTCCATACCGAGACCGCAAGGGACAGGTGCACGTAAGCGGCGCTTAAAACAGGGCGGCATGGAAATGAATGGGTTACGGACCAGCAGATACAGTATGTCTTTGCGGGGTTCCAGAAGTGCCAAGACTCTCGTGGAGTCTATTGTGTACATATATGCGTCAAGGGAGAACTTGAACGGCCGTTTGAACGGCGTAAGAGAATCCGATGCGACACGCACGTATCGAGGGTTATTGGTCAGGGAAGCGTGGATGAATTCGCGCCGAGAGTCTCATCAAACCAAACGAAGCAACGGGAAGCCTCGAGGCTACAGCATGTCTGGGAGTGTTGGTGGACACCGGAGAGCGTCTCGACGCTCTATCACGGTGCAGAGGCTCCAATATGGCGACATGGATACACATCGATGGTATGTTGATTGGATCAGACGAGGCCGGGATAGGAACTGTAGATAAGAGGGAAAGGGTGCATCCTGTGTGACGCCGCGTCCTATGGAGCGAGGCGATTCCCACCACGTTTGACCTGCCCAAATGCAGGCAGGGGAGTCTGAAAAAAATCGCACTATAAGAACCCAGTGAAACCTTAGTCGGCGCTCAGCATTGCTCTCTCCCAACCCTCTCCAACCATGTCTGCAAAAGTATATGTTGGGTGAGCTGACCCTCGTTCGGCCACTCTGATCTCAATCCACTTACCCATCGGCTTCAGTAATCTAAGTTGGGGTACGACAGACGAAACTCTCAGAGAGGTCGGTACTCTTGTCCCACGGTTCCGCGCAGCCCTGTAGCTCAAATCATCGATCTCCCCTGCTTCCCGGGGAAAATAAATAAATACATAGGCGTTTTCTCAGTACGGCCAAGTCACAGATGTGCGCGATCTTGTCATGGAATCTCCCTGTCATTGCACGACGATGGGCTGAGACTCCCTTTCTCGAACTGTTTTGCTAAATTAAATCTCCATGCCCGTCTCCTCAAAATAACATATCCAATCGATGATGATGATACGCCATCCTCCCACAGTCCATTGTGATGAAAGACCGGGACACTGGTCGTTCTCGTGGTTTTGGCTTCGTCACGTTCACCTCTGAGGATCAGGCCCAGAGTGCCATTAGCGCATTGAACGATCAAGACCTCGATGGCAGACGTATCAGAGTGAACCTCGCAAACGCTAGGCCTTCTGGGGGAGGTGGTGGAGGTGGTTACTCCGGCGGCGGCGGCGGATACAGCAGAGGCAGTGGCGGCGGATACGGTGGTGGTGGATACAGTGGAGGTGGAGGTGGATACTCCAGTGGAGGCTATGGCGGAGGTGGAAATGGAGGTTGGTAGAGCGACCTCGGCGCTGAACGTTTTGAACCATTAGCTGCTTCGTGATACAAAAACCCGCGCATGATCCTCTCGGTTTCTGTACATCATGCTGGACAATCTTGGTGCTTGGCTGATGATGTGGATATGTTACCTGGCGACTGTGTTGCACGACGACCAAGTGGTGTCAGGGAATCTCGTGACCGAGAAATGTGCCCTGCTGTCGTTAACCGTGCTATGCGAGTTGCCCACATGTCAATCATTCAATGCGCTCAATCTGCCCGCTTGTCCAACCTGTCATCCTGAGATATGCAACACTTGGCAGGTTTTTTTCAATCATACATATAGGGCTACTGCGGGAGATCACCGATATCGATCAAGTACAGCCGAACAGAGGGTGAAAAAAGAAAGAATTCCAAGAAAAAAGGAAAAAGAAAAGGTAGAAATACGATCATGACATGCGTGTTTCTTTTTACATTTACAAACTGCATGGGCATAGTACTACCTCTTGGCTGGAAAACGCCAAGGGCAGGACGTCGAATAATGGTGAAAGGGAACGGCCAGGTGAATAAGGAAGAGAGGGGAGAGAGGAAATGATGGTCTGCGTCAGCTACTAGTCCGGAAGATCAAGACAGGAACAAGTCTAACACAATATTGCTTCACCTACCGGACTTAGTAGCCGTATCCACCTCCAGATTGTGGCTGCTGGTACCCTCCGTATCCACCCTGATATCCTTGCTGGGCAGCTGAATATCCACCAAAACCAGCACCTGCTCAAGTGTCAGAATCGGAAGATCTTCATGGCAATGCCGAACCTTGGCTGGGAAAGGCCCCATATCCGGGGACGGAACCATAGGCCTGGCCACCAGGGTATGCACCGCCTGGTTCCAAGGTAAGTATTCCACAAGACACCAACTCCGTTTGTAAGACTCACCGCCGTAACCACCGAAGCCGCCAGGGGGCCCACTGAAGCCGGGACCCGGGCCCCCGCTGCCACTACCACGGGCATTAGCCAAATTTACTTTGATCCTCCTGCCATCGAGCTCGTTGTCGTTGAGTGCGGCTATAGCAGCACTAGCTTCATCCGCGGTGCCATAGGTAACAAACCCAAAACCACGCGAACGACCAGTGTCACGATCGCGCATAACAATACTCTAGATCCGGCAGCGATCGTCGCCAATGACGTGTTACGCCGAATAAGCCTTGAGACGACGAGATAGAAAACGACGCGCACATCGACCACTTGTCCAAAAGGTGAAAAAGCCTAAATTTTCGACATTGTTGACGCGTAAACGAGGCAGCAACAGCAATGAAACCATGCAAAGTAAGGAAGCGTAAGAGACATCCATTCGAAGACAAACGAGACAACATAGCAATGGGCCGTATGCTGACCCCTGCTACAGTCAACACTGACTTGTCGCAAAGCGTCATCGGTTGTATTCCAACTCAAATTTCTACAGACACAAAGACAGGAGCAAAGCCAATGAATCAGTTCCGCTTCCCTCCGCCAAAGGAAGAAGCTCGAGTTAGATGTGCTCAGTGCGAGGGCAGACTGACCCAACGTAGATTTTGGATGACATGATGATACGATCGAGACGAGAAGGTGATGCAGACCACTGATAATATACTAGATTTGGCTTGGAATCGTCGTACAGGAGACGGAACGCAACCGAGACCCGGAAACACAGAACGTAAAGGGACGTGGACGTGCGGGAGAGGATTGCTCGAAAATGGGGATCGAAGATGCCCCTCTTTATAACGCGTCGCCGTCCGAGTTGAAACTCCGGTCTGAACTCTAAAGATCTAGACTCAAGCTGCCTTTTTGAGCCAACCGCAATCCCCTCCGTGTGGGGTCGCGCAGATGGATCTGCTTGAGGTGCATGGCTAGAAAGCGAGCATGTCTCGCCATGCACTTCGCTGAGCAGGTTGGGGCTCTGTGTATGCACCATCGTGTCAGCCTCGGCTAGTGAGAGAGAGGGTCCCGTGTTATCAATTTCAAATCGTGCAGACGCCCAAAATGACCACTTACCTGTTTTGGATAGACATTCATCTCCGTCCACACAGAGCCAAATAAACGACATTGGAGTCATTGACAGTCGTAAGGAGTACCCGTGACACTTAACGTTACCATAAGACAACTATTCAGTACTGGTGGAGGAGAAACAGAGATGGGTCGTTAGGGAGATGCTCGGATAACAAGATGAAGTAGATCCGCAATATGATGATTTCCATGTAAGACAGAAGCAGGAAGTGAAACAGAGAAATTCAACGTGAGAAGCAATGAAAAGAGAAAAGAAAAAGATGCAGAAACGACACAACGCAGAGAAAGAAATTAACTTTATCTTCACCTTCAAACCTCGTCGGCCGCTGCTCCTTGCGGCTCACTATTCGTTATCTGTGTCGCGACTGCACTGCTGTCACCCCACTTCGCACTCACCACCCCCATAAAACTCTTTCTCTTGCGCTTCTTTTCTTCGCGATCCTTGTCCTTCTCGGTTCGCTCCACATTGATCTCTCCCGAATTCCGCGTGGTCTCAGGTGCACTGGAACTCCCGCCAGTAGCATCAGTGCTTTCCCTTGCACCATTCTCCCCACTGCCCCTGTCCGAGGCCTTGACGCTTGTATCTCGCCTCAACACACCAGCAATGCCAGCAATACCAGGGATCCCCTGTATCCCTGCTCCTTTTTTAGGCGTCGACAGAGACAATCTCCTAGCCAACCGTGAGAAGTTCTGTGACGAAATTCGTTTCCTCTTGCCTTCTGCGTCCGGAGAGGATGAAGCAGAAGCAACTGCAGGATCTGGTGTGGACACCCGTGGGGGTGTAGAAGTAGTGTCGAATGTAATGGACGTGGGAAGACGAATATGGGCCTGCGAACCACTCTCAATTGATCGCGAATCATCCGTCTTGGGAAATGCGACAGGTGTTGGCGTTGAGAATGCTGGGAACGCAACTGGTGTGGTAGCATCCGTTACCGCAGAGAAAACGACCGCTTCTGGTGCACCTGATGCAGAGGGGGAAGAAGCTGGAGGTGGGAAGTCCTTTGTTGGCACAGATGGAGCAATACTGTCGGTTGCGGTACTGGCAGTGGGTTTGATTGATGGTGCACGGATTGAAGTTGTCGTAACGTGAACAGAGGCAGCACGCAGAGACGCAGTTACAGCATGTGGCGAATCTGAAATGAACGCTTCCATAGCAGAAGCTTCGCCAATCTGGCAATCAACAAGTTGCGCATTGATGGTCGAGGTATCATAACCTTCCACAACACCGGAAGCCGTTGCGGACGAAGAGCCAGGAATGGGAACACCAACACCGACGTGGTCAGCCCACAACGATGCAAATAAACTATCTGCCCGCACAAGTTCTTCAAAGGGCCCAGATTCAACGAGTTGGCCATCTTTAAGAACTAGAATCCTGTCAAAGTCGGTAAGTTACTATCTGACAGCAATAGTTTCATCAACTTACTGGTCTACACCGTCAACACCGTCGAGCCTACCCACTCCAACCTCCCAAAGTACAGTCCTACCACCAATCAGCGTACGTTCTAAGGAACCCTCGACAAGGACAATCTTGGCATCCTTTCCCAGAGCATGCGAAAGAGCCCTCGAACGGCCCTCGGAACAAATATCCGGGACTGCAGCGATAACAGAACGAAGCGAAGCCAGCGAAAGGGAATGAATAGGGACACCATTAAGATAGATGGAGCCTGTATCGACATCATAAAGGCGATAAAGAGCCTTCAAGATGCTTGATTTCACAGAACCGGGAACACTGACAATGGCAGTCACGGAAGAAGCTGGAAGTACGAATGAAACACCAGCAAGGGCAAAAACTGGCTCCTGCATATCGGTGTAAGGATACGTAAGGGACACATTATCTATCGTTCCAAGATCAGTACAAAATTGATCGTAGAGCGCCAGAGGTACATACCAAACTTGACTTCGACAAAACCAGTTCCATCAATGGTGCCCTTTCCATGGACGACCCCTGCAGGTCTGTCAAGTACATTGAATATGACTCTCACATCGCTCACGGCAGCCTGCAATGAAGGAATCCAAGTAAGAGGGAGGAATAGGATACCCCAATACCACACCCAAGCAGCCCAGGCACCAGCACTCCAGATGCCCTCTGTGACACCCTTGGCGATGTACACACTACCGAGCAAAAGTACACCAGAAGCAAGGAGAGCTTGAACGAACGCAAATGCAGAAGTTTTTGCAGGGCCAGCAGAAAGGATCGAAGGTCGAGAAGTTAGGTAGAAGCCATATCCTGTACAACATAATGGGATTATAACCAGCTCTAAGAAGTCAAGCCCAACATACCATATATGACCAAGGCTATCAGGACAGCAAGGCCAAAACCCCAGCCAAAGAGTATGCCAAGTACAATTGCACCAATCAATCCATCATCGATTGCCGCCACCAGGACCAAGACAGCGTGGAGGACCTTTGTGATTGTACCGCGTGCCGTAGTGTGCAGATCCTCTGAAACTCTTTCTTTGCCAGAACCGAGGGAGAGTCCTAGCACGTGGTCAGTATAGTGAGACGAGAGCACATTCTCGGCATCAGCGCCAAGACAAGACGCAAGAACGGTAATGAGGTGTGGAATACCACCGTTCGAAACGGCAAGGCTTAGCAAAGCGAACACAAAAATGTATGGGTACGGGGAAGTGCCAAAGGGCGCCGGAATCGGGGGGAATGATGAAGGGAGGAACGCGTTGACGGCTGCACCAAGAGAAAGCGGAAGAAGAGGGGTGACGACTCGGATCAAGATATGAAGCAACGTGATCAACAGCTGATGAGAGTCCATCAGATTAGAATACGTGAAACCACTCAAACTCACGACGAAGCCCCTAGCAGGAATGATGTAAGGACCCAACCGCCATAAAATTGCTAATGACGACTCTGACTTGATCTGAAGATGATTCAGACGAGCACAAGTACAACACACAAGGGGAGTGTTTTACCTCTGGCTGAATTGGTATGGTGCTCAACTCGGGCTGTCCATGTGAAGCAAAGGTACCATACTTGGTACCTTCAGCCCCCGAAGCAGCCTCGTTACCCTCCTGAACAGGTACACTTGATTGACCGACAAGAGGTGCACTTTCGGCTTCCGCAGCTTCGGGTTGCGACTCAGCAGGCAGATAGACAATACGGGGACAAAACAGAACCAAAAAAAGGGGGAGAAGAAAGATGACACGGAGGATCGGGGTGATGAAGTGGATTGTCTCTGGGATACACTGAGAGAGTTTGGAAGTGCCACAGATACGTCTCGAATCTGAGGACGAAAATAAGTGATGGGGACCTGCAGGTGTGATCTGTACTCACCACGTGTAGTGACAGAGACGGCGAGGAGAACTACCTGAGCGATATCAAGCACCAATGCAATAAAGATGGCGACTTTGACACGCTTGCGAGACCAGATCTCAATGTTGTTCACGTCCTTGTAAGCTCCGAGAGCGGCGAGAGCAGCATAGGTAATGAGACCGAGGAAGGCTGCAAGTTCGACACCGGTTCCGGGTGCCCAGGCGCCATTGAGGACCGCATAGGCTACATAAGCAAGGCCGTCGACAAGGAAAGAAAGGGCGACAAGGGAGAGGAGAAAAAGGATGAGGGATTTTCTCGGGACGCGCGACTGGACGACGACAGGGGTGATCGGGGAGGGGTAGGGGGAGAGAGGTTTGTATGTGAGAAGGGAGAGGGTTGCGAGGAACACGACGGCGGGTGATATAACCCGCAGAGCGAAAAGAGCGGATGCAAGCTTGGACGCACCCGCAGCTGGGAGGGATGCCGCGGCGATGGCAAGCAACAGGGTCTGACGCGTCGCCATCTGGTGAGAGGACGACGTGTAGAACGGGGGAGGATGTGGGGTAGTCGTGATGGATGTCGTCGTCGCGGTCGTCGTCGTGGTGGTCGGGTAGGGAAGGAGAGGAGGAATGGCCCTGACAGAGAGGCGTGCGAAAATGAGACGGAGAGCGTGCTTGCCTTTTGAGCTTGATATGTGGCTGTGTTATCTGCTGGGATTGTCTTGGACTCGAAGAAACCACAACGCTGGCCGACGCGAGCAGTGCGCCCGAGTAACACCATTTGTTTTGTTTAGCCGTTGAGTCGCTCCTCAAGCACGCCTAATCCATGCAGACTGCGCTAGGACACGCCTCGTGTCTTTCATTCCTGTCCCTGGTCAGCAAATGGAGCTTGTCAACACGTGTGGCGCGCATGTTTTCCTCTTTCTCTCCCCTCTCCTCCCCCTCTGTGTCGGCATTCATCCCCTTGGCGGTCACTCATGTCCGCTGTCCTCTCGCACGTTCCACTTTCTGCGCGCATCCAGCAACCGACACCCCAGCGTCGGTGACGCGACCGCCGCACCGCCCAGCCCTTGGCAGTCCTCGCTACCTATTATCTCACCTGACCCACGTCACAATAACGCTCTTTTCCGACGGGCCAAGTTGACTTGATCTTTTATCACATCGACTTGTCAGCGAATCCAGTGGCCATCCTGATCATGTCTCACGTCAGGGCCACGACCTAGTTTGACGAAAACCGGTAATCCACCCCAAAGGTACTGATGTGGGTAGGGATCGGTAACGGCCAATCGGATCCAACTGACGTTAACCTCCTATTCGCAGCCGTACAAACGGATTCAATCCCGTAGTCTCCATGGTGCACTCGAGCTCTTGATTGAACCGATGTCTCATCATCTTTGTCGATAGTCCATCCCAAAACAGGTCCGCTGTGAGAAGAGAAGGCAAACGTGGGTAGAGATGTGCACTGGTGTCATTACAGTAATATTGCGTGGCGCAGTCCATGTAACGTGTAACGATATCGATCCCATACACGATATCGCTTGGCGCCATATCTATTGCTCGGTTCCCCCGCAAGTCACCGGCATCTCCGAGTGTCACTGGGACCACCGAGCTCGACGTCCGTGTCTGGCAGTACAAAGTCCTCGCGTTGGCTCGATCTGTCATGAGAAGTATCGCACATCCGAGAGGTAAACATAGCTCTTGTCATCAAAAGTCCCTCGCTTTATCAACGACCTGCAAGCGCGTGGATCTACTTGCGTGATGTTCGTGCACGACGCATCGCCCGACTTTTCTCGATGAACCAATGTCATGCTGTGCGTCCGCAGCTCCACGTTGTAACTGGTCCAGATTCGACTCCTGGACGCAGCATGGTCCACTTGTGAGGACACTGCCTGCCTGGTGGCTCAATTCCTTCTGGCCGACAAACAACCTTGCTACCACCCAAACGGTCGACTCGCCGTTTATTCGGCTCTCCCACGAATACACAAATCGTCGACATCGTATCAGCATTGCAAATGTCAATGTCTTCTCCCGACGGTGAGTACACGTGTTCACACCGCACAATGCATTCATTCATTCACTGGCCCAGAAACTCTCAACATAGTTCTCTTTGGCGAAACAGGTGTCGGGAAGAGCTCCGTCATCAACCTCCTTGCAGGAGGGCCCGTCGCCAAAGTCTCTTCCGATGTTGAAGGTTGCACTCTACAATCCACCCAATATACCTTGCATCTCAGAGCCACCGAGGTCAGAATCTGGGACACCGTCGGCCTCGAGGAGCCCACGATGGGGGTCAACGGGTATATGTCTGCAATCGAACAGGCTTATAAGCTCATCCGTGAGCTGGGTAGCGTGGGAGGAATTGATCTTTTGTTGTTTTGTATGCGGGGTAGCAGGATCACAGCAACCACTCAAAGCAATTACCGTCTTTTCCATGAAGTCCTGTGTAACAAGCAGGTACCCATTGCTTTGGTCGTCACCAACTTGGAGAGGGAAGTAAAAATGGAGGACTGGTGGGTGAGGAACGGAGAGCACATTGAGAAGACGTTTGGCATTCATAGTGTCGGCCACGCATGCATCACTGGGGTTGAAGAAGACGAAAAGTACGGCGAATCAAGAGATACGTTGTGCAACCTTGTCCTGTCGCAGTTGCAAAACAAGCGACGATTCTTTATGCAACCAGATTCATGGTTTGTGAAATTGCTAGCAGGTCTAGGGAGTTTTTTGCAGAGCAAGAATCCGCCGAGAGGGGAGAGGATGGTGCGTACGTTGGTCAAGCGCTGTCATCTGGATGGGGAAACGGCGAGGCGTCTGGCAAACTTGCTCATCCAGCAGTGATTGATAGGACAGAGGTGTACTATATGCGTAGGTAGCTTTCGACATGGGCAGGTAGTTGGTCCATCATCTTAAAAGCACATTTCTGGTCCTTCTCATTGAGATAGATATCTTTGGAGATCAATCATGAACACTCGCCTGAACTATCCTTCTTCCGCGGATAATATCGTACACCAACTCCGGACACTCGGCTGTCTACTAGTACGCGTTGACGACATCGGTGTCGATAAGTACTATAGGGTACCAGTGAGTTTTGCTGCGGCGGTACGGGTAAGCGATGTGCTCTTTTACAGTAACCGACGATAAGCAGAAACCAAAAAGACACCCGGTCGCACACAGCGACGGCTATTACGTCTCCACTCGGATGCATTCCGAGAGCCAACCATTGAGACCAGATCTCGCCCCTTCTTCGTCTTCACTTCGGTTTTAGGACGAACTTGGTGTGTCAGTAGCGCCATCTCCTAGAGGAGAATGGCCGTCTAGTCGTTGTGGACGTGTCTCGGATGTCTAACGGAATTCATGGAGAAGGTCCGTCGCCCTAGGTTATACTACACGGCACCTGCCACTGGCACTCGGACTCGAGATCGTGCATTGAATTAGCACTTTGGCGTACGAACCTTTGTTGACAAGCAGCCATGAGTCGGAGACGCCTGCTGATCACGACCTTTTAAAAAGATCTACGCGAGTACCGGAGACATGGATGCATAGCCGTCGTGTCTTCACGACTCACTTCTCCTTAGCTAGTCAAGGTAGCTTAACTTTCTTCTGGATACCCTATCCGCCACGAGTCCGACTAGCTGTTTCACGCATATGGCTGATACAGTTGAAAGATGGGTGTAACTTTGAGATGTTTAGTTAATTCGTCTCATAGAGCCATGCACACCATTAGCGCTAAATGGATGACGTTAAGCATATCACCAGGATGACTTAGAATGAAGAGTTGAAAACACGGTTGATTGAAATTAATACGGGAGCTTTCAGGTTGAGACGTATCGTGCGGCGGATCACTTTGTGTTTGCGATGAGATATAGTTCTGCAAAGGCATGTATTCGATTCGTGTGACGTACGACATGAAGATGCTGATTTTCTATATTTCTCTTCCGCTTGCACGCAGGATGGCTTCAAGGGAATAATTCTGCATTCAGCGCGGTTTACGAGCGCAACAGAAGTGTTGAATCACACCACTCCGGTGTGTCGTCCTTCGAGCGTTTCAGGGAGCTCCCGACCGATGTACATCCATTCCGTGGCAGGCCACAGCATATATTTACTCATGGTATTCAATATTCAAGTCACAATGCATGACGTTTTCTTGTGCGTTACATCGTGAAGTACACGGCGACAGGTTTAGCAGTCCCCGGCCCATGTTACTTCTTAGAAGGCAGAAGCGGGTTTGTTACTCGGGATTGTTTACATGCCAAGTAGTCCCGGACTCCCGATATCGAAAGGTTGTTCCAATAACAGAGATTGATGAAGGCAATCGCGACCATGGACAAGCATGTTTCATGAGATGCGATATGATCATACTCTGAACTCTTCAAGTCGCCCGAACATTCTGAGTTGGCCTTGCAAAAGGTTAGATTTAAGACAGATTCTGGTCCGTACAGCATTAGTGTCGTACCCCTTGCCTTCAGACGCCTTTGGATTCCGGTTATCATCTAGATAGCACTCTTGGTGTATCAGTCCAGCTGAAATTTTATTTATTTATCTCACAGCTGTTGGAACCACAAAATACGTTATTGGTGTCCAGAGCATCAATTCCAAGCAAGGTAATCCTTCTGACTGCTTTATCGAGAAAGGTTTGAAGCTAACGAGCGAGATCGAGCTAGAGGCGGATGACGTAGCTTTCGTTCTGAGTATAGTACTGTGGAGTTTTCATACATCTTTACTGTCATTCGCGATAGTCTTACAAACATTATCGTGTTGATATCATGGGAGAGTTCACTCCAGGGTAATGGGCGAGGATGGCGAAGTGATGAGTGTCTGATGATCTGATCACAACTTTTGGACTGGGCGTACTTGTTTTGTCTCCCGGAGGCAACTTCCCTCTGTTGTATCCCAATGCTTATCAAGGCTGCAGTCGTGTTATCATAATAAACTACTGTACGAAAGAAAGGTACACGTTTAACAGGCAGTGCGATTCGGAAGTGCGAGGCGGCCAGTAGTCATGAACGAACTACGCCAGTAAACCCATAATACAATATCGTCAAACTTGAGGCGTACCTTCCAGCTTAAGAGCGAGTTCTTCTGCTATCTTCGGATCCAGTTTGCAACGTTTCGTCAAGACCTTCAAGATCTCCTTTCGCTTCGACTCCTTCTTTAGTTTGGGGGCAAATAGTCCAAACATACGTAGGAACTCGATCAGCCACCCTTCTGGCGGCATGTTAAATCTCCCATCACCGTTGTGCCCTTCTAACAATCCGGCAATGTTGCGCCGCGATTCCGGGTATTTGGAGTGCGTCGGCAGCCCAGTAACGCAAGCATGACCCGCGGCCGTGATACCGTACTTTTCTAGACTCTCCCTGTTTCTCTCCCACCATTTCTCCATGTCGACCTCCCGTTCGAGGTGCGTGATGACAAGTGCGATCGGGACCTGAGACTTGCAAAGCACTTCGTAGAACAACCTATAGTTGCTTTGTGTCGTCGCAGTAACTCGGTTTCCGCGGATGCAGAAAAGCAGCAGGTCAACACCACCTCGGCTTGTCAGGTGTTGGATCAGATCGCAAGCCTGCTCGATTGCAGTAATATAGCCATTGACACCCATCTCCGGCTCCTCGAGGCCGACCGTGTCCCAGATGTGGAGGTCTCGACCGCCAACGGCGAAACTATACGGTTTGAATGACATGGTGCAACCCAGGACATCTCCAGAGGTTTTCGCTATTTCTCTCCCAGCAATCAGGTTGATCACCGAACTCTTCCCAACGCCCGTCTCTCCGAACAGGATAATGTTCAACGAAGGGCTCATGAGTGATCTATCGAGCGCTTAGATCGGGTATCATGGACCACATCGTAACCATACATACCACCGAGTTCGAGGGATGTTAATCTGAAAAAAGGTGTATAAACAGGGAGGAACCTTGGATGCTATCAAGGAAGTGGCAAGACAACAAAAAGTGCGGGAGGTCAACAAGTTGATGATGGGTCAAATGGAGAGAGCGGAGGACTAGTAATAGGTAGGAATTGGAGGGCGGTATTTGAGTAGGGAAAGCGCGGGTGGGGGTGTCGATGCCTGGACTGGCCCAGATGATCCTCGGTGATTAATCGTGCGTTAGGGGGAGAGGGGTCGACACGAGGACTGATACATGCCGTGCGTGGTAACTGAAAGGCTTCGGAGAGGGTTGGAACGTGGTCAGGAAGTTCCCATTGGACAGTACTCAGGGAAACAGTGCGTCAGCGCCCGACTCGAAGTAATTAGTATGCGTCGCTTTGAGTCCACCGATACTATCATGGTAATTGCTCCGAGTACCTTCAACCTAGGTGGGCAGGAGAGTCAACCTATTACAGGTTTCTCTCGCTAGACAGATCTCAGGAAAAGCAGTGCAGGTAGTGGTCGTGATCTGCACGTTGAAGCAATTCAGATGTAACATCGTGGAAGTCGCGCAGCAAACAGCGCGGCGGGCTCTTATGTACATCGCACCCTGCACGCGACTAAAGGACTTGAAGAGGACCATCGTGTGTCGAGGGTAATAGTGAAGGCTGTATCTAGACCCTCCAGTCTGCCTCACATCAATTCCAATGGTCGACTGTGCCAGGCAGCGACCGTTCGGAGAACATGCCCTTACCTGACACACTGAAGCTACGGTATCTCTGGCTTCACTGATCTCGGTGATAGTCGTGCCAAGAAAGTATAACCGATTAATGTTACCGGCAAGGACAGCGTTTCTGACGCAGATATGAACTTCCCAGATACGCATGATAGCGCCATTGAAGTTACTGTTAGCGGAATTGTCCTTCCAGGGGTTCTCAACACTACAGGCATCTTCACACCCAAGTCACATAACTACCAAGGAACTGGTGTCAAAGAAATAAAAGTCCAAGTAACAGTATCAAAATATGCGGGCGAGAGAATCATGTGTACACCCCAGTGTCACTGAAAGATTAGAAATGACCCACTTCAGGGTTCATTCGCTTGGTGGTTGACGGTAGCCAATGGAGCCGTAGCCGTACGGTTCCAGCGGCCCGAGCCTTCTCATCTTTGTAGTTTGTCGATGCGGTTGGCAAGTTCCTGAGCCGTCTGCTCCTCCAGTCCACATTGATTCATCAAAGCTTTCTCCAGTGTGGGTGTTAGAGGGCGTAGGAAGGAAGTAACCGAACCGACCATACGTCCCATTGAGGAACCTATCGAGCGTATTCTATCTTTCCGTCGACTAATGCATGAGACGAAGAACGAGAAAAGGGACTCTCTTAACTGCCCTTCCGAATCCAACTTGGGTTCCGAATCACCCTTCTCGCGTCCAATCCCAATACGTCCTAAGCAGTTGATGCCATATCTCCGCATTGTGGCCCTGTGTTCATTCCACCATCGGTCAGCAGTACCTTGGCCTTCCCCAAGTTTCATGATAGCGAGAGCGAATGGAACTCTACTTTCGCAAATGATCTTGTAAAAAAGACGGTAATTTCTCCGAAGAGCCATTGTTGGCTTTGAGTTGTCGATGCAGAAAAGGAGGAGGTCTGGACCGTTTCCGTTGCCGAGATTGCGTATTAGCTTTTGAATGACATCGACTGGATCAACGAACGGTTTGACGCCCATTTGAGGATCAACGAGGCCAGGGGTGTCATATAAATGGAATGTTTTGCCCATCTCCTCAAAGGTATACTTGGTGACGGTCTTAGTACACCCTATAGTGTCCGATGATACTCTGGCAACCCTTGCGCTTGCGATTAGGTTGATGAGTGAGCTTTTGCCTACGCCGATCTCCCCAAGCAATACGATGTCGATGGCCTTGTGACCAGTGGATATGTGAAAGGAAGGTTTCCACGCTGATATGATGGGAAAGGTTGATGTAAGTTTCCTGTAGGACGTTGATTCTAGGAAGTCATACCTTGTTGGTCCGAACCCGTTTCGGAGTTGGGGACGCAAGCACAATTTTGGAGAATAAATGTGTGTAACATGTGTGGATTTTCTGTGGCGTGGTCTCCGGTGAGCGACTGGGCACCGGTGGTTATCATCCGGATGCATGCGTGGTTATCGAAGTGGAGCCCTTGATTGGCTAGGTCCTCCTTGCTGCTAGACCACCAACTCTCTTGCTCAGCGACATCCGATGTTCCGACGATGACAGCGACCGTGGGTGTGTGTGAGGACAAAGTTGAACTGGAGGCGATGGTTTGATGGACTTCGTGAATCCAGAAAGTAGAACGTAATGCATTCACGCAGTACATAAGCAGGTGAATGCCACCATTTCTGCGAAGGTCCCCCAGTATGTTCTGAATTCCTTCTCTAAACGCCACTGGGGACATGGATTCGCTCGTGCGTGAAGCATATAGTTTGAATATCTTGCCATGAAGTGTAACGTCACGCACGTCATCGCCAAATGCGTGGCGACCAAGGTGGTGAGAGGTTCTCCCCTGATCTCTAGGACCTGCAACGAGATCGATAATAAAACTCTCCTGAATGTTTGTCTCTCCAAGGAAAAGAACATTCAAAGTGGCCATATTCCTGGACTATGGACACCTTCAGCCTTAGAACGAGTGGAACTCATCGTCCGAAAGAAAGACTAACCTTGGCGTGAACAAGAAGATCTTGACCCATCGAATGTGCCCTCAGTGCTGGGCGAGGGGACGAAGGAGACGTGAGATGAGTAGAACTGCCGTGGTCAGATCGAGACATTCTAGATGTCAGTTTTGGGGTGGGAGTCGACCAGCATACAGTAGTACGTACTACTCACTGACGACTGAAGAGAAGGCCTGGGAAGTCAAAGGCACAAGAAAGATGCTCGCTTGAATTGAAGGGTTGTGACGCTGCGTCTACAACCGCCACAGAATCGAGCTCCTCACCGCATGGTGTGTTTTCCTTGCACCATGCATGAGGCAAACGCGTGGTATGGACGTGACTCACTTCCTTCTGAGGTACTGCTGTGGACTCGAGGACGGGGCCGCGCATGCACTGCATGCCAGCATTGTTGGCATTACTTGTTCTAAAATCCGCTCTCGGATGATATTGCTTGAGCTCTACTTCTTTTCGAGGAACGGCTGACACGATCTCTCACTTATCTGTTTGCTGTCGGTCGGTCAGATGCGGTTGAAAAGTGAGACTTACATACAATCATTGGTTCATCATCTTCACTGTGAAGCTAATAGCTGGTGTGCTCTGACAGAGTGAGACCAAAAAGGAGTACACGGAAAGGCGGCCAAAAAACTTATATTGGACTCACGGTGATGAGAACGAAAGAATTCGTCGTTAGCTTAATGTGTCAGAGGTGCCGCTGCAGCCTAAAGTCTATTGACAGTGACCTATGACAGGACAGGCTTGAAAAGACATTCCGATGCGACCGTTGGTAACTTGGTGTCACATCCAGGCTGATTCAATATCAGAATTTGATAAGCAATAGATATAAGATAGTGCTATTTCAACAGTCAGGGTGAGCCAATAGTAGTAGTAAGTAGTCCATTCTTTTTTTACAGTAGTACTAGTGACGTTTTTCGACCTTTGTTCCCAACTTCTCACTCATGCAGTCGTCTTCAGCGTCTCTGAACATACATTTCAAATTGTGGATGAACCGAGAACTTGACTCGCTGATTGATCCTCGCCTCGGTGAAGACCGTCAGTTTTGGCTCCACCGCGCTCATCTGCCAGTGCGCCGAACAGTAAATCACGGGTCTCAGATTAGCAGGTGATGTACGGGTCATAATTCCTGGAGTTTATCCACCAAGATCGCCCACTCTAGCAATGTCATACCTTGCTTCAACATCTCTTCCTTCATCTCTCTGTCTCGCGTCTCTTCCCTTAGCTTGGCAAGTGCTCGGAGATGCTCCCGACGCCGGATACCAAGGTTGGACAGCACTGGCATAACATGGAGTAGCGACGGCCGACACGAGGCGAGGACCACTTCAACGGACGAAGTCGATGAAGACCGGCTTCTCACCGGCATAGGCAAACTTGTCGATTGCTTGATCTTCAGGTTCTTCGGAGGTGAGCTGTTGTTCATTCTTTCATTGCGCTGAAGCTCTTGTCCAGTGGAGTAATGTCTACGCGGAGGGAAGTACTTTATGTTCTGTCCTGTGAGTGCGTTGATCTCGGCTAGCGTATATATCCTTTCTGATCGGGTCGGACTTGGGTCTCTCGCACATCTTTCACGTTTAACGATCGTCCCTGCAGTCTTTTGTGGTTGGGGCGAGTAGGGTGTGGTCAGTTCCAAGGAGGGATACACCGTCTTTGATCTATATGATTGTGAGGCGTTGGATTGACACCTCTGAAGCATTGCCTGTAGGTGTGCATGGGATATCGATTTTCAACCATTGTTCAAGACATTAACATGGCCATTGACTTACGTCCAATTCCCCTGGTTTCATCGTTCCTTGGTTGATCACGTACGCCCTCTCACGATTTTGTCGAACAGTGTCGTTTGTCCTCGCCACCGATTCCCCAAATTCGCTCAGCCCGTCGTTCCGCGCGACTTCCTTTTGCCACATACTGACCTTACCCTCTCGTGCTCCATCACTTGAAGGTTGATACTGTTTCGTGAACATCCTGCCGCGTGCCCGAATGGTCGTATCCAGCAGGTTGCCTTGTTCGTCAACCCCGACCTCCTGGAGACGCCTTGTGACCTCTTCCATATACTTCCCGTAATCGGCGGGCATCGCAGCTTGTCGACGATGAATCTCGTGCTTTTCAGCCCATTCCCCATACACCCTACTGTACCGCGGTTCGCCCTCCTCATCCAGATCCCCCTGACCTTTGATGCATTTCACTTCTGTTACACCGTCACATGAAAACATCTCCATCGCCGCTGCCGTCTCATAATCGTGTGTCACGGCGTCAAAGTCATCGGGCAGCGCCTGTACGGTTGTTGGTGCGCGGGGATGTCGGCGTGGTGCTGTTGGTACGGGGACAATATCATACGACGAGTCTTTTGTTTCGATTCACCAAGACGACACCAGCACATCGATCAGGAGATCAGCGCAATGCATTGGCCTCAGAGACGCTTATGTGCTTGATTGGCTCACCACTGTTGCTTTTGCCCTCCCTATGACGCATTTTGCCTGGGCACACTCTAAAAATTGTCGTGCGGTTTGGTCTCGTGAGGCGGGCAGTAAGGAGGACGGTTGGGTGTCTGAGCACTGAAGGGGAGTAAGGACGTGTCGTGACTGTTTCCCTCTGATTAATTTTTGGGATGGGCGGAGAAGCATAAGCGACGGCCGGCCCAGCTGTGACCCTCACCTCGAGGTGCATGTTCTGTGACAAGAAACGTTCCAGACACGGGGCTGCAAGGCTTTTTAGATAATCTGTGCCACTTGCATCACTCTCTCGCTGGCAAAAATGCCTTCAGCACGTGTATGTGTGTAAGATGAGGATGCGACGTCATCTGCCTGCAGCCTTCGGATCGGTGTGGTCACAAATTGAACGAGACGCATTTCTTTGGCAAAAAATAATTCTGATAAATATCTTGCTCAGACTTATGTCGACATAAAACCAACATAGCAAATATCCTTTATTGTTGTTGCGCGTACTACATGCTGTTTGCATTCGTGTCAATCTGCAACTCGGATTAGTGAGAGTACACGCTATTGCACTCGCACCAAAGTACTAATATCCGACTCTCAATTCAACATTCGGTTGGCGATGACGTCGCGTAAGCGAACAAATCCAATGAGTCGTCAGACAGAAGTAAAGTCCGTGACAACCTTAACGAGGGCGACACCTTTCTGCAAACCACCTTTTGTTCCCGCTTGCGTAAGGGACGTTGAAACTCCTGTGAGGAAAGAGGTAACATGTACTTCTCGGGAATGACCAAAGGCGGTAGCTTCGATCTAGATGACGGTCGATTTGAGTGCAGTACAACACGATTCATCTGAGCATCAGCTAGTAGAGAGAAGAAGTTTGAACTTCGGCGTCTGGTAGAATGGGTTTCATTGACTGTTGACGAGCGGTCGGTAGGAGTGTTCTCTTCGTCGCTCCCCATTTCGTACTCGGAGCCATCCTCCATGTGAGCTTCGGATTCAGATAATCGAGAGTAGGACGACGGGGAGCGTGTAAATGAACGTCGATGGTGGGTTGACAGAGGTGTGGAAGCAGATATTGGTTCGAGTACAGCCTTGGAAATTATGGTATCTAGCTGACGTGGACGAGTATGTCGTGATCGAGTACGCGGACGGTCGTCATCGATCTTCCGTTTCTTATCCACTGGTGATTTTCGGATCCAAGATCCGACCATATCTTCCCATTCCCAGTGTCCGCTTGGTCTCCCACGTTGAGTACGTCTTGCACGGTTCGAACGGGTAGGTAACGAGACTGGGGGGCTGCTGTCCACATCGCCTCCAAAGCACCGATGCTCTGCTGTATCCACTGCTTCCATGAGTTGCCGTTTGTATCCTGCTGCAAGGGTAGAGCCACTCTTCTGAGAACTCGCAGTGGATGTCTCAAAGTGGTGGAGAGCACAAGCCCACAAGGAGGCGTCGAGTCCCAATAGCTTTTCTGAGCGAAAGGCAGATGAATATGTTTTCAGCTCCGCGAAGAATACTTCCGCGAAGTCTTCAAAGGTTTGGTTCCCTTGAAGGCGACTGAAGTACGCCATCAACTTGAAAAACGTAGTTGGAATCGGTCTCGAGTCATCAAGGATGGCCAAGAGACTGTCGGAATTACTGATCGAATTCCGGAAAGCGACAAATATGTGCGTTGTGAGGGTAATGATCATGTCTGGAAGGTCGATGGGAGAACTTGGTGGTGACACTCGCAAATGGTGAAGCTGAGCAGTACGACAGTCATGGAGTATATCGACGACAGTGTAGATTCTCGACGGCACTAGGGAAGAGGAATGCGAATCATGCCGAATGAAAAGCATATCAAATAGGTTTGACATCAACTCGGAGAGCTTGTCCCTGAGCACCACAAATCGGACCTCATCTCGTATGGCATCAGGTTCTTCGCACAACGTCTCCCAGAAACTGCGGCAAAGTACGTGAATAATGACGATATAAGAGTCGAGATCAACGGCGTGCAGTAATCTGTTCAAAACCTTGGAGGTCCACAGAGTGTGTGAGTTGCAGGAAGAAATTTGTGAAAAGATGCCAACCACTGCGTGGCAGAACGCGGATGTGGTGAATAGCGGGGAGCTCGAAATGGTCCCAGATGGCTTATTTCTAGTGGTCCACTTTGTGTGAAGATCAAGAAGATAGTTTGTATGAGCTGGGTGCGTGGCTGGGGGCGGGTGGGACGAGCTAGACGACATAAATGCTTGCGCGAGAATGATATTCAAGAGATGAGTAGATTCATGTACCAGACCGAACGAAAGGCAGTGGTCGAGCAAGATAGTCACGAGGGTATGATGATGGGCACAGATGCATAGGATCATGGATAAAGCATGCGATACGATCAAGAACCTAGAGTCGCACTAGTCAGTTGTCAGTGCACTAGATGAGGGCGTAATAAATACCGGCGATAATGTGGTGGCACGGCCTCGTAAATGCTATCCATGTCTAGTATGTCGTCTTCGTTGGTTGACTCTTCACCAGAATCAATTGAGGCACTGTCAGGGTTTGCAGTGGGCATCTTTTCGCCGACGACCAAGGCGCACATCGCAGCAAGACTAGGAACGCGTTCAGTGCAGGGCTGACCGTATGCAACATGTGCGATATTCTTGAAGGCATCGCAGACTGCATGGACCCGCCTTGAGAGCTCAAGTTCATTTGAAAACCGGCTGTCGGGCATCAATCTCTTGGTACCTGCTAAAGGGTAAAGTAGACTGAGTGGAGGGCGACCATCGGGGTCCCACTTGGACGACTGCTTCAAATACGCTACACGAGACGCCTTCCTTGTCTTCGAAAGCGCGGCAAGACTGTTGCATTTGTTCCTAAGAGGTCTCAGCAGACGATTGACGCGAGAGGTTGTGAGGTGGGCACCACTAGGCTCTGTCATCACTCGAGTTGAGTTGAGACGTGATCCCGCACGTGATCTTAAAGTGGCTGATATTTTGTGACTGACCAACTATGGTAGGCGACGGTATGAGCTAAATACATACATACACAACTGCACCTGCATCCGTTACAATATTCCCTAATCCCAAGAGTGACGGTTAGATGAAAAGAAACGCAAGGATTCAACCACCAAATGTGTGTGAGAAAAAAAGAGATCATACTCAGAGATCACTGTCGCTTGTCCCGCTGTCGGTTTCATCATTGCCCCAGACAGCGAAAGCGCGGCGACCGTCCTCCCTCGAGCTTGCTCTGAGGTGAAGATGGGTCCTTCTGTCGGAAACACCGACTGGAATTGTGGGTGTCTGGAGATTGTCGTCGAAGTCCCTATCTCGAGGGATCCGACTACGACCACTAAAGTAGTGTTGCGCCGAATGGAGGTCGTCTCGAGCGCCCCGCTGGGCGCGGTCCATGCTTGACAACGAATCGTCAGAGGAATCGGAGAGGATAGGAGAAGGAATCTCAGAGGTGAACGCTGAATGATAATGATCTGGCAAGTGTGGTGGTGAATGGGTAGGTCCTGCAAACCGTCCGGGGGTATCAACCCCCGAATGTAGCCCAGATTTCGACCGTGACCTTGACCTCGCCGAACGTGTCAACTTGGGTGCAAGGTTGTGTCGCAGGGCGGCAGCAGCCACCTCGAGCTCAGAGTCAGTTTGTGATGCAACCTCTCGTGCTTCCGTGGACCTGAGCGCGAACTCCGCTGCACATCGCTCATTCTGGACGTGGATCATGCCATTTTGCTCGCCATTCAGACCGTCAGCCGACGAGTCATCAATATCAAACTTGTCGTCATCCTCTGGTGCTTCCTCATCATTCTCTTCAGCTTCTTCGAGGAGCTCAGAGGAAAGTGCCCCATTTGCAGCGGAACTGAAAGTCGCTTTCCGTGCACGACTCGTCTTCGTTGGTCCTTCCTCCACGACGACAAATGACTTTTGTCTCTGGCGTTCGTTCCACTTTAGGGTGCGAGAAATCGAATGGAACCAATCAGTTGACTGCTTGTCCGCGCATACTGTGGGAAATGGGTATTTCGAGGCGCTGATCTTGATATGGTCACCCTCTGTTCCCATGATTCAGTGCGGAACCACGTGATATCATGCATAAGGCCGACTCACGCTTTAGTTCCACTCGTCCGCGACCATCAAAGGAAGCCCATGCAGTACTGCGAGAATTGTATGGAACACAAATCCTGAGTTCCATGCTATCGGGAAGGAGCATGGGACGGAAGGAGAGTGTATGGGGACAAATGGGGCTGATGAGAATGGCCGGAATTTCTGGGTGCACAAGAGATCCACCAGCGGAAAGCTTTCACGTAATGAGCATTGGTTCAAATAGAATGGCCCTCAAGCCCTTGAGCCAATCTTACCGAATATGCAGTTGATCCAGTTGGCGTGGCTACACATAGCCCATCCGCTTGTACGGTGGTCATGTGATGTTCATCGCCTGCGTTATGGATGTCAGATAAGACACAGGAAAAAAATATCCACACAAACCAAAAAGTTCCAACAAACTGACGTAGGGGCTTGGTCCTCGATCTACGACGAGGTCATTCAAGACCTCGAACGTCTCCACAGGACGGGTGGTAAAGCACATGATTTCTTTATCCTTTGTGCATTTGCCACCGTCTGGTAAGACGCCTGACCAACCACCCTCGAGTGCTTCCCAGCCACCCTTCTCACGATCCTTCATCATAATCTCGCCAGTTTCACCCTTCTTGACCGCTTTCCTACACCTCCCTTTGTCGAATATCGCACGGTATACGGTACAAGTGAACCGCATACGAAGGTTCACTCGAATACCCGCATCAATGGCAGAATCCACCACTGCTTGATGATCCGCAAAATCAAAGTTTGTGAGGAAGCCTAGAGAGCCTAACGCAAATGGAAGGACCGGTGGAACAATGCGTTGGAACAACCACGAAGTGAAAAGCACAGTTCCGTCACCCCCGAGCTACAATTTTATTAGAACCTGGGTGACAAATCACCAATAAATGCTTACAGTGACAACAAAATCAAAGAGGTGCGGGCTGCGATTACACATTTCACTGGTCCAGTATCGGAGTTGTCCTTCCTGTTGTACATGAGAATCATCTTGAGATGTGAGCGACGATAGAGACGACAACGAGTTATTGCTCGAAGACCTCCTGCTGGGGAATGGTTCAAATAGCTCGGGATGGTCACATTTGATACCAGCAGCATCAAAGCGTCGAGAATGTCGTAACTGATGATCTACGTAACTGTGCACAGGCATTAGACATGACAAAGACCGCCAACGTGTTTCTCACACGATAAGACCACGATGACCACGGCGTGGTTTGAGCATGAGGTAGAGTGCGAGTTCGCGCGTTAACTTGATAAGCCTGTTGTCCCGAGCCTTGGTCACAATGAGGACACTTTGAATATTTGCTCGTATGCGAGCACGGCCTGTACGGGATGAGTAGGAAGAACCACGTCGAGAATGGAACGACTCACCCAGCTGCTTGCTCATTTCTCGAACACCAACAGCAGTCTCTGCAAGCTGTCTTGTCAGACTACTACTGTTGGGGTCGCCGTCGTCTTCACTACCAGACAACATGTGAGCAGCACCATCTCCGCATGAGAGCTCTACAGGGGGTGACACTGTCTGGTTGATTTGATAGCGTGGACGCTGCGACTGCTGAAGGGACCTGGCTACGCCAACGTCCGTACCTAGGACTGCACCATCCTTTGTGTGCAACCAATCCTGGAGTGACGCGCCCTTGTCGAGGTGGGAGTGCACGAAGCACGGCGATTTAGTGGGTAGATGAGAAGAATCCATGGCCAAGGGTATCGAGCCAAAGCTCGAAGGAGAGCTTGAAATGGAGGCTGACTGATGCGTAACCGGGTCGGCTATAGACGGTGATGTGGCGATGGTCTTATGACTAACAAAGTTGGTGGGTGATTGCTGCACTAGGATGTCGTGGTTCCATGTAATGTTCGTTTGCAAAGACAGTGACGACACGATTGACCGTCTGCTGCCCCGTCTCGATAGCGAAGGCCGAATGATGTTTTCAGTCGGTATGAGATTTACGTTCGTGTCATCGTCCACGTTCGAGTTGCCTTTGGTTGGGGAAGTGGGGGGGGTACTGAAAGTCTCCGAATCAGAGTCGGGGGTAGACACCTCGCAGGCTGTCTGTCTCCAACAGGCTGAAGGGAGTGCCAGTGGCGGGACGACGCCGAAGCGACCAGAGGCTGACTGGACACCGACAGTCATTTTAGCAACGCTCCCTGAAAGGGTCTCTCAATTTTATACTCGACTCGCCCATGAAGCTCAGCCTGATCACCCAGGCGACACGAGATATAGATCAGTAAGCGCTACACATGTAAATTGTTTCTGGTCAACGATGTGCGACGACCTTTGATCGGGCACCGTCCCCAGGCTATGCGTTTTCTCACCGCAATCATGACGAACGTGAGGTTCCGCTCCAAGTAGGCAGCCTCACGACATCTCATGGGCCGCTTCTCACACCAGGATGGTTGAATCTTTATCATAGGTCCGTGCTTCTCACATATGCCATACGACGTTAAGGAGCGGTTCTCGCAGGGCCATGGTTCCATTCCCTGCCAATGACAAGCCTTTCTAGGACGTACTGGTCACTGCGGACTAACCGCAGCACCTTCTTCGATCACGGGCAGGTGGTGACCCCATTACGCTCAATGATCCTATGATACTGCATTGCAGCAAGCCCACAGCCCAACACCCTTGGAAAAGGGTCCGTCCCCGCATCTTTTTGTCCAGTACCGATGCAGTGGTACACAGCGGCGCTGATGGCACAACCGTGCCGAACCTTTATACATACCCGGCTTTCGGATGCAGTGCGCGTCATGGAAACTTATGCTATGCATATTCCCGATGGGCTAGGAAAGGGTCCCGCGATGTGGTCGTTTTCACACATGCTGCTTCCAGCTCCATATGAGATGTGACGCTCTTCAGAAGGTGACTGGTAGGCGACGGTGACCGGCGGCGCATCATGATCATCATCAAGATCGCGTTCGTGCTCTACGGTAACCAGATACCGCTTGACCTTATGAACCCGAGCTGGTGACACCCGCCTTTTAATTTCGTGCTTTCCGACCATGTGCTATTTACGGAGCAACTCCCGGAAGAGAAAACCTGGTGTATGTTATTTACGACGTCACATCCTATTGGGCACCCATCGACGCGGTCCTATCGCTATGTGCACCACAGTAGTTCTTCTTCCTCAAAAGAAGACCGTATCACGCAGCACGAACCTCTCAAGCCCCCTGTAGTCTGTCCTGTCTTTTGCCACCGCCCAAAGCCATACATCCAACTCTGGGAGTGTGATATCCCTGATCCACTTCTGTCCATCTGGTAAGCTCATTTCATCCAATCGGCGTGCATACTCGACGATTTTCTCGCAAGCGTCTATGGCTGCGGCGCGTAAGACATACGCCTGGTCCGAAGTGAGGATAGGTCCCTCTTTCGGCAGTGCGGTATTTGGTTTCGTTCCTAGAGCCACAGCAGTCCCTATATCTGGCGTGTCCTTGGGAACCGCGAGGAGCTCGTTAACTTTAGCACCGTTCGCAGCATTGGAAAATACACTTCGCAACGCAGTATCTTTTGCCCCCGAAAGGTCCAGCACTCCCAGATGAATGAGTAGAGAGGGCAGGACATTATCTGTAAATACCGGCACTTTTGTGGTGTCTGGTAGCGGGAAGGGTGGTGGGGAAGACGACCCAAAGCGCAGGGTCAGTCCATAGATAAGAAATAGTACCTTCTTGAAACAATATATGGCTGTTTCCAACTGGCATTAAACATTACTTCTATGTGGTGGCTAAGATGAAAAACTGACGTCTTCCGTCCACAACTGCCATGTCTCGAAATGCAGGAAAGGCGCATACGAGCTGAAATGTGCTGTTAATCGTGATTCGTTCGACGCAGAACGTGTGAGAAACCTACGTCTTTGAGAATGTCATCTGCGGTCACACCGCTTCCTCCAGAGTGTTTTGATGTTAGGCTTCGTAGGACAAATGACCCCAAGTCTGGCATTCCCGATCGCTCCAATATCTCTCCGGTCTCGTTCAATGTGACGCTAATCAACTTGACTAGATCGTACACATGTCCACCAGGCGTTCCAACGGTCACACCCGGTAATGCTTCATGAGGTCGCTCTATGTATATCTTGACAGACATGAGTTCTGCAATTTGCTGCGGTGTGATTGTCCTCATCCCCTTTGCTGCAAGCAAATCACCTTGGCCGGTAGTGGAGGTCAAATACATGCCGAACACGAGTGCCCTTATGTTATCCCATGCACCGCGACCAGTTTGTTCGTGAAGAGGTACACGATACCCTGAGGCAAAATTAAGGAGACAAAGCACAGAGAGGAAATTTAACTCGGATAGGACCGAGGAAAATTTGAGTGGGAAATGGAGCCCGTGATTGTTCGAGACACGCTTGAACGTATGGAGGAATGAAGGAGAGAATAATAGACGTTTCATGGCATCATCTGTCACCTGGGGTTATGGGGTTGTAAGGTGTTGCTCCACAAGGTAGAAATCAAACGAGTAAATGTCTCGTGTTGCAGAGAGCTGCATCCGCATCAGTCCTGGTGGTAGGGACACCAACTGTGCCATGTCATGATGTTCATAATCCATAAAGTGGATTCTGATACGCGCGAAGGAAATGATGACGAATAACCACCCACCTGGATATTTTGGGCTTCCCGGAGTTCTTTGCAGGACTGTCTAATTGCATCAACATAGTTCGTTGGAAGAGGTGGTACAGAGTTTTGAGTGGTCATAAGAACTGCTGCAATGCGAACGTTGTGAATGTCTCGTGTCTACCCTGCCCATGGAGAGACAAGATAATCTTATCACCTCCGGGCACGTGATCTCAAGGAAAATCTTGCCACAAGCGTCTGACGGATCATTTGCTCGCGACTCAGCAGCCATGAATTTCTTGTCTCAATGTTCGAAAAGTCCCAGGATTCTGAATGCTGGTCGTCGTTTCCACTCGAGCACTCCATTCTCTAATGAAGGTTAATTTTCTATTTATGAAACGTCCAAGGCTCAACAATGCTGGGTGTTAATTCTTCCAGGAATCCGAGAACAGCTCCTCGCTGGAGTAAAACAAGCTATGAAGGTATGCACACAGCAGCTTTATACCTTCGTCTATATTGTTATGAGTCGTGGCATCTCATGCGCAATTAGGACAAAGATCAGGTGTCTTCCATGACCTTGAGGGTACACTCTCTGTTTATTGTCTCACAGTAATTTGGGCATTCACGTTGCCACCTACAGTCTGTGCTCTCGGAAGTATACAACTTGGACAAGTCCTCTGGCTCCAAGGTTTCGTCTTCCGTCATAGTTGGTGTCCTACGCAAAGCGGTCCTTCGACGTGTTCGTTGTTGCTCGAATTTGTTAAGAGACACTGTTCACGTTACTGTTTCAGAATGAGTCTGCGTCTCAATTCTTGAAGGGCGAGCGATCTGACCTTGCAGAAAAGGAAGCTCGAGAAGCGGAAGTCATATCCGCATTTCTACCTCCCATGCTCTCGGTAGCCGAAATAGACAGGGTACTTAGAGAGGTCACTTCCAGTTGCCCCCGAGACAGTAATCCGAAGAAAGTTATTGGATTAATATTCAAGTCGTTCTATTCCAAGGTCGACAAAGCGAATGTAGATCCAGACTTGGTAAAAAGTAGAGCTGAAGCGTTGTTGAATTTCTGAATCCAACGACCACCTCTGTTTATAAGCCTACTACAGAAGTCTTAATATATACCTCGAAGAATTCCACCTTTCAGACCTTAAAGGACAATCCTATGGAGTTTCCCCAGAGCGAGTGTTAGTCAACACTTCGGCCCCAGGAAATGCAGTAGCTGCTGCATCAGGACTTCTATATGCTGTAAGAACAAATTTTGTTAGCTATGTATGATTCTCATGAGGTACGACAAACATACACTGAACATCGCGTGTCGTGACGTCCAGAGGGGACTGTGGTGGTGCCGTAGACATGGACGGAGGGAGAGTACTTCTCACCCTGACAAGGTCTTCCATACAGCGGGTTATTGTATTCGATACATCTTCCAAGATTCGTATTCGTTCATCAATCGCTTCCCGTGTGTTTCGGTCCAGGAGCGCCAGTTGGACGTCTGTAACGTGGTTACCTTTCCGTTCGTCTAACTGTACACCAGTGGCTCGAGAGTTGGCAGGGGACGAGCTAGAACTAGCTACTCGCACAGGAGAAGTTGCGGGCCCAACCAAATGTGGATCGGGCACTGTTGGCGGACACGAAGCGTGCGAACTTTCCGACGCTCGTCTACCATCCAGTGGTATCAAAGATGGAACCCTCCATGTTGACATGTCATTCGAACTCGAAGCGTCAGGCACAGTCTCTGATCGTGACGGAGACCTAACGGGATTGCTCGAGTGTCCACCAAAACGTCTCAGGGAGGCTTGGGCAGCAGCTTCAGCTGGCGCTGGTAATGCATCTTGATTTTGAACTCGTGATGTAAGCACTTGATTGCCACTTCCAGTGGTGGAAGGTTCCTGGACGGCGGGTACCCCTCTACGATTAAGCCATCGTTGATCAAAGTCCCACGGATGCCAGTCTTGATTAGGCCCGACGAACCCAGTGAATGGTGGTACAGGCTGCAAAGGTTGGGGTAATTGAACTTGGCCCTGCTGTGGCTGACCTTGGTATTGAATATTATACTGAATGACTACACCTGGTATTGGACCAGGAACCCAGCCCTGAGTTTGTGTATTCTGTGGTCCTTGGACTTGAGGGTGCTGACCAGCAGCCGCCTGTGGTGGCCGAGCGGCATTGCGTGCAAATCTTCCTAAAACCCGAGCAAGGGCATCATTTTCTGGCTGCTGTTGAACGCCGGCTTGATGAAATCCAAATATGTTTGGGGGTTGACGAGCTCCAACCTGTGGTTGTGGTCGCGCAGCCTGAGGTGGACGCTGCTGATTTTGTGGGAGATTGTCAAGGACGCTTTGTCGGCTACAAAGCATCAATCAACATTGACTGGAAAGACTAGTACATCACAAACAGACTTACCATGTGGGGCAGTTTTGTTGCCGCTCGAGCCATGAACGTAGGCAATAAAAGTGAAAGATATGTCCACAAGGTAGCCTTTTTGGAGTCGTGTTTGGTCCATCAGGAGAAGGTCGTGCTTCTTGTTGGGTGCCACCAGTTCTTCCTTGATAATACATCTCCTCGCGGCAAATGATGCACGTGCGGTCCGTCGTGGTGGACATCTCCTGCTCGGTTGCGTCTGGATATCGCTCATCCATGTTACGGGTAGCTGCGCGGTAGCGGATCAATGCGCGAAGCCTCGTAATGAACGAGCGTCCAGTGAGGTATACGTCTCTGATAATGTTTAATGGCAACCCGTAGAGAGCCACGATAAACAAGAAGAACAGAAGATACGTTATGAGCTTGAGGAAGTCTAAGTTGGTCAAACAGAAATTGAGATGAGGGTAGAGTGAGGGCAGTATAAAGGTTGGCGTACCGGTCACCAGCTCAACGTAAAAGATCCACATACTCTTGTTTTGCCAGGGAGGAGCATTCTCTCCGCCTCTCTGCTGCGCGCGGCGAAGATCAATGACACAAATCAAGTACTTGGCTATGACGTTCATAGCACTAGCCATGAGGATAGCGTACTATTGGGCTTGTTGATAAGAACCTCGTCGTAGAGTTGTGCATGCCTACTTCATTCGCAAACATCATCATCCCACCAATACCGTTCTTGGTTGTACTGTCGACGGCGAATGCGAACATGAATAAATCAATGAACCAAAGAATAGTGAACAAGGTGGCCATCCGGATATGAAACAATATTGGTGGTCCAGGATATGGACGCTGATCCATCTAGTCCAAAACAGTCGCTAGCAATAGATTCAAGTGACAAATGAGTAAAGCAACGCACCCATTCGATACGGTCGGAAGCCAGCCAGTGGAAAGACTTGATGAAGAGCAAGAACCCGAACATGAGAAGGAATGGGATGTCGAAATCATCCCGGAAAATAGTGAACGCGAGGAGTGACTCGGTCACAAAGAACCACAGACGGTCATAAAGTCGCTGAGTTGATCATTAGACACGACAAACTAATTGAATGCATGACATGGTGGGCTACCTCAACTTCCTGAGGTCGAAGGGAACCAAAGAATATACGCTGGGCACATTGAGCACATAAGAGTGCAATCAAGAACCCGAAATTGGCAAGGATCTGGCGGTGATTGAGACGGAGGGAATGTTGTAGCTAAAGACAAAGGGCTGACCAAAACGCTCCGATTGCTCTTGGAGAGGTGAATAGAAAGGGAGTAGAAATTGCTATGACTCCTGAGGGCACAAGCGATTGTCGCAGAGACAGCAATGGAGGATATTGCAGCATAGAGAAGGACCTTGTGGGAGCTTAAAGAAGCAAAGAGCCTAATCTCTCTTGCCCGGAGTGCATCGTTCCATGGCATGACGGACGAGGATGACTATTGAATGTCAGTCACAGCTTCAGGGCGACGTGTCGCAATTCCCACGCTTTCTTACACAACCTACTGTACGTTTCCGCTTGTGCTGTGGTGAAATATGACGGGCCATTTGTAGCTCTAGCTACTCGTGCCCAATAATCACAGGTGTCTTCCTAGCGAGACTTTAAAAGCTCCATTTAGTTTGTTCCATCAGAACCCCCAGTCATGTGGGTTGTCCCCGTCTCTCCGTGTACCAAGTGGGTAATTTGGTGAAATTGATTCCAGCGATTGCTCACACACCGATCCCGTGCCTTTAACCGCCAGCGCCTGTGTCTCCTCAGTCCAATTTCATTGATGCTTAGTACCAGTGTCAACAGATATGTCTGAGTTGCGCCAACGGAATACCGCGCACTCCGTACCTGCCTCAAAGAGGACTCAAGATCAAAGTGATGCAACGCAAAGTAGCCAAGTTCGGAGCACCTCGGTCACTCTCAAGACTGCCCTCAGCTTGTCTCTTTTGGCGTTTGCATTCTGTTGGTTTTACACACGGTTATCATCAACCTCTGACAATTGCTACGCCGTTTGTTCGCGCTCTGGTGCAAGGATATATACTGTCGATGATGCCAATCCCACTGTCCAGTGTCTGGTTGTTCAAGATGAGGTCATCGTTGATACTGGTTCTCTAGGTGTGCTCCTCACTGTAGGCTGTGGTCTCCATGTCCCGACTGACGCTGCTGCACCAGACGACGTCTCTGCCCGTTGGCATACTGTTAATAGCTCCGGACTGACCCTTCAAATTCGATACATCGACAATCAGTCGATCGTGGTGCCTGGACTGAGTGGTCAGTCCAGTATCACCTTAGACAACACCAAAACTAAAAATGCTGTGTAGACTCTCATGCGCATATACTAGAGTACGGTGCCAGTCAACAACTTCCCTTGGGAGATGCCAGGTCCATCACTGGTAGATATTTGTCGTCAAATGGTATTTCTATTCATGATTCTTTCTCTGCAGATACTATTGCACTCATCAGAGAGTATATCGTGGGGCATTCGTATGTCTATCGTAATACATCCAAGTTTGTAGAAGGCTGGGGATGGGACCACACTTCCTGGCCAGGGGGAGAGTGGCCTACCGCGGTATGTATAACATATATTCCTTGGACTCTAAACGTGTGCTATATTCTCGCGGTCCATAAAGCATGTTCTGGATGAGGATCCGGTTATTCGTGGGAGGCCAGTGCTGCTCCAGAGCAAGGATGGCCATGCATTATGGGTATCCAAGGCGGTGCTTCAGTCAATTGGTCCCTTACCGTCAAATGTGGAAGGAGGCGTTGTGGTACGCGATGCACTTGGAAATCCCACCGGTTCGTCAGATCCGCCAACAACCTGTGTAGTGCCCAATCTCACGTTTCACAAGGTGTACTGCTCGATAAGGCACAGGAGTTAGTAAAGAGGCCTCTCCCGACACAAGACGACCTTCGGAGACGTTTTGCAGTGACCGTGAAGGACGCCTTATCTGTGGGTTTGACGTCTATACATGATGCTGGTTTCCGACCCCAATCACTCGAATTTTTTGAGAGGTAAGACTACAGCATACTTTGATAGCCGAAGACTCAACTTGTAATTTAAAGAGAAGCGGCTCAAGGTTCACTTCCTGTAGGTATGACACCAATTTCTGATTCATCTTATTGTAACTTCCCATTCAGATCCGAATCTACGGAATGCGCTACTTCAACGAGGCCGACCCCTACTGGGGGAATCTTACAAAACCTATCATCAATGCAGGGAGTGGTCGTCTGAATGCTAGGAGCGTTAAAATTTTTGCGGATGGTAAGGTTGTTTTATTTACCAGATGCACCCATCTATATCACTGAGTTTGTAGGCGCCTTGAGATCTGGTGGGGCAGCAGTGAGTAACGCATGTAGGAACTCGTGCAAGGCGTTCATTGACAAAAATTGAACGTTAGTTATATGAGCCTTATCATGACAATCCTAGAACAAAAGGGTTTATGTGTTTGGACGAGGGAGTATTGCGCGAAGTTGTCCCACGCTTTCTGAACGATGGGTGGCAAGTTGTGAGCACCTTGCCACGTTTGATCTGTCTGTTTCACAACATCTTCGTTCAGAATATTCATGCCATTGGTGACTATGCGAACAGCATAGTCCTAGATACTTTCGAGGGTGCTCTCAAGGATGTCAACGTTACAACCCTGAGACCTCGTCTCGAGCATGCTCAGATACTCAGAGAGGGTGACATGATTCGTATAGGCAAGCTAGGTGGTACGTCAGCATTGTCTCGGCTCTAAGGCAAATACGTCTAAATGCTTTTCCGTGTTGTAGTAATCGCGAGCGTACAACCTACCCATGTGTGCGTCATCTTCTGTCTGCCTGACCCCCTGAACAATTGATCCATCTACCCGTACAGCATCAGTGATATGTGGTATGCTGAAGACCGTCTTGTGCGTATCAAATGTGGATGTTGTCGATCTTGACTGACCGTATCTTCCACAGGGACCCGAACGAGTGAAGGGTTTGTATGCTTTCCGCTCTCTTCTAGATCATGGCGCGCGGCTTGCCCTCGGCTCTGATTTCCCAGTGGAGGACATGAACCCGCTCGCCGGTTTTTATGCGGCTCTAACAAGGCTATCTCCGAGCGGTGATTCTCCCAAAGGGCCCTCTGGCTGGTAAGTGGCTATACCTAGTGCGAGATGCGCATACTTGGGACCTAATCGACATCTAGGTTCCCAGAGCAACGCCTGAGCCGTATACAAGCATTACGAGGTGAGTTTCTGGTATCTCTTACTTACAACTGAAGTGTCTTGATGCTATCGCTGACAGGGATGACCATCGATCCTGCTTACGCCTCCTTCACGGAGGACACACTTGGATCGATTACCCCGGGAAAGCGTGCAGACTTTGTCGTCTTCTCCCAAGACATAATGACAGTTTCGACGGACCAAATCCTCAAGACACAAGTGCAGGCGACTTTCGTAGACGGAAAGCTCGTGTATGGCAGTCTGTGAGGACACGTGCATTTGCGTCGTAGCTAGCTCCCCTTTTGGGTTTCTTAGGACTTAGAGTACCGTAGCTCAAATGAGTAACGTATCACTTCGGCAACGGCCGCGTTTTGTGCCACAAACGCGTCTGGAGTCAAGTACCGGTACTTGCGACGCGTCCTTGACCCCAACCAAATTCCTACTGTAGAAACGAGTGGCAGACGCATACATCTCATTTCACGATTCCGATGCCCTCGTTTCGGTCCCCTGTCTCCGGAGAGAAGCGAAAGCAACCAGTCGATCAAACCAGTCGAAAGAGACTAGCACTTGAAAATTCTAGTAGTCGCTGTGCAGCCGACCACGCTAGTGGAAGCTCCAAGGAGAAGTACTGGATGATACAATGGTATGTTCACTTCCTACTTCATGAGCGATGGTTTATATATACCGATGGTTAATAGGCGAAAGCCTCAGTACAAGAAGCACAAGACGTGGGATGGTGATGCGATTCTCGTGTTGAATGGTGCAAAAGGGACCATGTATGATCTAGAAGGCAAACTGTATGGAGTCAAGTCTTCCCACTCTTATGACGTTTGACCGTGTATATGTTGTCTTACAGCATTGGCGCTGGCTCCCTGAATGCCCCTGAAGCCGAGGAAGGCGGGGAGTATGAGTTCGGTGGAAGGGAGGTCGGGATTGAACATCCCATTTCAAGGGCGGACTATTTGTCTGGGAAATGTTTCAGTCGTGGTTTCAAAGCGACCTCGAGCGTCGCTGCCTTTTCCACGTCAGCTATCCAGAAGCAATTTATTCCGCCGAAACCTTCAAATCTTGCAACTCCTTATAAGATACCCACAAGGAAGGTTGTGGATCTGCAGCCTGTCAACTTGCTCTCTAGTCAATCCAATATAACCGCGCAAGAGCCTCGAGGATTCCAGTCATGCTGGACGGTAAATTGGTATGCATACGATATTTTTGGATGGTCACGTTAAGCATTGTGAACTAGGCGACGGCCTCAGGGCAGAAAACACAAAACATGGGATGGCGACGCATTTGTTCAGTGGGTCGGAAATCAGTTAACTGTAATTTCTGAGACGGGAAAAATGTTCGGATCCTACCTCTCACTATTTGTCATGCTAAGAGCACATTCGGAAGTACAGAATCGGACGTAAAGGCTGGGATGGTCTCCCACTCCAGAATGGATATCGATTTTACGCAGGAAATAAAGAGATCTCCTTGGATTCACCTATTTCACCTTCTCAATTACCCTCGATCACTGGTGTCGAAGGGGAAACAAGTGATCCCGACGACCCCAGTTGGGATAGATCGCCGCCAATGCTTACGGTCACCCTACAACAAGATTACGCATCAAAGAGGGAGAACATTCCACAGACAATAGTGTCTAAAAACATTGTTCCACCCGCCTCCTTCTACAGCCCACTTCCCAAGAAACGGCTAAACGGTCCTTTGTGAGTAATTTGCATTGTGAGGAGAGAAGAAAAGATGCCAGCCTTGATTTTAGACATGACCCAGATACTGATGGCGCGGTGGTCATGAAAGCGCCTACCAACGTGCACGCAGAGAAATTCAACAAAAAGTACGATAAATTACCTAGTATTCTCATCAGGACTAATACATATATATTAGAGGCCTGTCTATTGTTCCAGTTGTCCTTGATCCCATTGTTGCAAAGTATTTACGGCCTCATCAGATTGAAGGTTGTCTTTTTTTCCGACAATAGGGTAGTGATAATACTGATTCTTAGGTGTCTGCTTCTTGTACGAGTGCGTTATGGGACTACGGAAGCACGAAGGTCAAGGCTGCATCCTTGCTGATGAGATGTCAGTTGTGTTCTGCTGCAACTCCCAATAAATGTTGACTCCGGTAACATTTAGGGGTCTTGGGAAGACGTTACAGGCATGTACCACGTACTTTTCACCTCTTCATAGCTGAGTAAGGATAGACCATTGCGTTAATTTGGACGCTCCTCAGTAAGCCAGTATGTGTTTCATTTCCAGCATCTGACGACGACATAGAACAAAATCCCTATGGTAGCGGAGTGGGTGTCATTGGAAAGGCGTTGATCGTTTGCCCAGTGTCACTCATCAACGTGAGTTCGGTCAGTAGAAATCATTAATACAGACTAAAGTCCAGTTTTCAGAATTGGCGTGTCGAGTTCCGTAAGTGGTGAGTGTGAGGTAGGCAAGATGGCTTTTAGAAGACTACCCCTGCAAACTAGGTTGGGTCGTGACCGCATAGGTGTTTTGGCTGGAGATAAAGATAAATCCCAAATCAAGCAGTTCTTGAACTCGTATGCAAAGCATGCCTTGAAAGTTCCTTGGAGTCTTATGCGCGTCATTTTCTAGACGGGTCCATCAGGTCCTTATAATCGGGTACGAGAAATTGAGGAGTGTCATGTGAGTGACAAGCAGTTGAACGGAATACTCATTTGTCGAACACGACAGTAGAAATGACCTCGCATATTGCAAGTAAGTGAAAAATGAGCTCCCACGGTCTAATACCTATAGTCACGACTACCAGTCCCCCAATCGGCCTAATAGTTTGCGATGAAGGTGTGTAAAATTGCTATCAGTCGGTCTCCCCTTTAGTCTAAAACCCAACAGGACATAGGTTAAAGTCTGCAAATAATAAGACATCCGCAATGTTCAAGGCACTTCGCACGCCCAGGAGGATAATTCTCTCTGGGACGCCTATCCAGAATGACTTGAGCGAGTTTCATGCAATGGTATGTCACTTCTGGCAAAGTACTTGTCTTCACCACGTAAGTGTGCTGGTAATTTAAAGGCCGATTTCTGTAATCCTGGTCTGCTTGGTAACTATTGTACCTTACCTACATTATTTGGTTGATTAACCCAATACAGATGATTACAATGCATTTCGACGGGTGTATGAGGTTCCTATTCTGAAGAGCAGGGCGCCTGATCATACCGCGAAGGAACTCGAGATCGGAGAGGCACGGTCAGCCCAGGTATGTTCAATGCAATGTATATTTTCAGCTAGTTTTACGTGACACAACAGTTATCCGCCATTGCAAAGAGCTTCGTGCTACGACGTGAGGCGACGATTCTGAAAAACTATCTACCGCCCAAATGTTGGTCCCAACAATTTCATATTACATTACATTGAAAACCATCGCAGATGAATATGTCGTGTTTGTCACTCCATCGAGATTGCAACTTTCAATGTTTGCTACAATCCTCAGGCCAGAGAAGCTGGACACCTTAATTGAGGGATCGACTGCCGAATCTCTCGCCCTTATTGGAATGCTGACGAAAGTTAGCAATAGCCCAGTACTACTAAAGGCTCAGCTTGACAAAGCCAGAATGTCTAAAGGAGAACACAAGATACGTCCAGGCATTACGGAAGCGGTCAAACTCCTTCCAGAGCGGGCCCAGATTGATGACTTTTCTCTCAGTGGTAAGTATATCCCAACTTGTATAGCACAAGATTATGACGCATGCACTCAAGGCAAATTGACCGCGCTAGCAAACCTACTCAAAACACTTCGACAGGTAGGCCAGATCGAAAAACGTATGTTTCGCTGCCAATTGAGCGATCGGCAGCACACGGAAGAGAAATGTATTTTGGTGTCTCACTATACATCCACTCTCAACGTTCTTGAAGCATTCTGCAAGAAGCAATCCTATACTTACTTGCGTTTAGACGGGTGCGCGCAAGCTAGGTTCTGGTTGTGGACTTCATGACATGTGGCTGTAGACAAACACCCGCCACAAAAAGACAAGAATATGTTAATGCCTTTAACAAGTCTTCTCGACAGAACCACTGTCTGTCTCCTTCTCCGACAAGCAATAGTGCCTCCTGACACCATCCATAGTCTTATTCCTGCTGAGTTCCAAGGCGGGTGGTGTTGGATTAAATCTTATTGGTGCCTCCCGTCTGTGCCTCATTGACTCCGATTGGAATCCCAGGTACGTTGGTCTCTCTAGCTTCTTGTATGTTTCTCATGTTCGCTTCTAGCCATGATCTGCAATCAATGGCACGAATACATCGGTTTGTTTACTCGAGCCTCGCGTCCTAATTTAACGCTCATTCCACAATGCAGCGACGGCCAAAAACGGCCAGTATTCATATACCGATTCCTGACAGCTGGGACTATTGATGGTAAGTACGTTTAGTACTTCCCAACGCGAACCCTTACAGTCTAATGTACAGAGAAAATTTTCCAACGTCAGGTTACCAAGATCGGATTGAGTAATTGTTAGTTGTATCATCCAACTCATCGTGAATTTACTAACGTCGCCGCTACCTTAGCGCTCATGGGAAATGTAAGATAACCACTCTTGGACTTCTGTGACATACCAACTCATCACTCAGCAGACCGCCGGATCCAAAGCGGACTCCTTCACCCGGAGAGATGTGAGTAATTATCTGATCGAACTAGATGACAATCCCAATCCAGATCTAGCTTCGTGATATTTTCCGCATTCAACCCGACACACCTTGTAACACCCACGACCTTTTGGGTTGTGAATGTGATGGACGGGGACTGTCAGGTGTTCACAGTACAGATGTCAAACTGGAAGAGGAAGTAGTTGCCGAGAGGAATGACGACTGTCTTGGGCAAGGGTTCATCAACGCATCTCAGCTTGACCCAATCCAACTCGAGGAGAGGGTGAGTCACTAAGTTCTATCGCGATCTAGGACACATTGTGTTGACATAGCCGACAGGAGCTTCGCAAAAAGAGTGCCGAGCTCGCTGCGCTTGGGGAGTGGACTCACATCAATTGTCTGCGGCGCCATACTCAATACGATGTTCACGATGATATCCTACGACGACTCCTTTACTTCGTGGATGACGACATGGACCAGACCGAGCCTGCTAAGCCACAGTCTGGACCGAACTCATTACTGACTTCTGTTGACCTGGCGAACATTGTGGCAATGGATGAGAAACCTCCCTTACTATCTGTGCAGGATGTCCCAGGGGGGACGGTCTCTTTTTTGTTTGAAAGGATCTCAACTAATCCGGATGAGGTTGACGAGAATGGTCGATCCTCTTGAAGCAGTGGTTCTTTACTTTCAGTCCACGCTGATACTTATCCTCATTACAACTGAGATGTACGCCTCGCTGGATTACTTCGACTAGCTTCATAGGTACTACGTGGATGGATGGATGTTATTATACATTGTTAATTCGATAGACGTCAAACATCATATATACGCGCCCCGAAGACTGCGCAAGAGCGTGAAGCCATGTCGCGGTTGTCTGACGAAGTCCATGTCTTCGTCGACTGCGCTTATTTTTGTCAAGAGTGCGTTTATCTCCTCCTCCCCAAGTCCGTATTCGCGAAGTTTCTGGGCTCTGACCTTCACAGAATCCCAGCGAGGTTGAACGCGCGCCATATCCAGTAACTTCCTGAATAATTCCGCTATCCAACTAACTCTCTCCTGCGTGAAGCCTGCTCCACAACCATGGGCAATAAGGAGGTTGTGGACCACCTGTCTAGAGGAATGATATCGGTCACCGAATTCTCGTCTTGTGGTGGTGCAAGCATGACCGACAACGCTGATACCACATTGCGTGAAGTGAGACTCATTGTCGAACCACCAATCTTCCATGTTTTCTTCATTCTCGAGGTGAGTGATGACGAGGGCGATGGGGACCTTTCTGTGGCAGAGGAAGTCGTAGAAAAGCAGGTAATTCTGTTGCATGTTGGTAGTGATTCTGCCCTTGCGCATACAGAACACGAGCAGGTTAATGCCCCCTGTGTCAGACAGGTACCGAACAAGACGATACGCCTTGTTGATAGCACCGATCAAGCAATCGGGGTCCTTGAGTGACTGAGGCTCGTTCAAGCCAACCGTGTCGAATAGGCGAAAATCCCGCCCTTGAATTGTGACGTCGTAGGATCTAACGTCCAAGGTGCAGCTCGAGGCGCCGGATGAAGTTTGAGCTACATCACGATTTGAACCTAGGATTAAATTGACCAGCGAGCTCTTTCCGGCTCCCATTTCTCCAAAGAGCACAACGTTGGATTGGGACTGAATAGATTGAGGCTCGCTGGTCAGCGGCATCGGCAGAGTCTGAGAGGCAACACAAGGAAATATTCAGTCTCGATTATCACAACATTGGGGACGGATTCTGACCTTGCTCTCCTTTAACGGAGGGAGTTCCTCATCCCGAGGCCACATAGTCGCAAGGGGAGCAGTGGGGTACCTCATCACGGCGGTCGTTTCTACCGAGACGACGATGCAAGGTGACTACGAATCAAGGAATGATCCTGAAAGGAGAGGGCGACGAAGTACTTGGGAAGCAAGGGCTAATAGTGGGGGGGTGGAGAATGAGTCGAGTAGGATTTAGAGGATGTCTCTTGGTCGCAAAAACGGCGCAGGTAAGGAGTGCTTGTACTGTTCAAATCGATCGATCTCAACACTACATCACTGTGGACTACGGGGAAGACGGTTATTCCTGCCACAACGCCTCGTTGATGTCAGGATGCCCGATTGGAGGTATCTGTCGTCATTCGGCGTAACATGCGTTCACATCATGGGTAAAACCGACACATGGCAGATACGCATCTTCTTAGCCAAGGATCACAACGATGGGAAGGTGCATACGACATGAGGAAGCTTGACATGGTAAATACGAGAACAAAGATTTGGGGTGTGCGTAACTTACATGTGGTCACTGGATTGTACATTGTAATACCCTCCGCTGGCTGTCCTTTCGATTATCCTGCTCCACCCTGCGAACAACAGCTTCTGCGTCATCCCGACTCAGCCCACAACGCGCCACTAATGTGCGTGTCATTTGCTTCCTGCTATAGACGTGCTGAGTATAGACCAACCGTCTGAGATAGATTGAGAAGTTGGTGAACCAAGTTCGAGTATCGATAGCATAGGCGTGTTCCGTAGCACACTTGGCAAGAAGATCCGAAACTATTGTCTTGGATTCTTCGTATTTATCCGCGTACATGTTCCCATAACCCGGTGTACAAGTGACGCACGCATGTGCTGTGACATCAATGCCAAACTTGGTGAACTCATCCGCGTTCCGTTGCCACCATCGTTCCATCGGTGTCTCGGATTCCAAATTCGTGATGACGAGTGCGATGGGGACTAGGCGACAGCAGAGGAATTCGTAGAACAGTCTGTAGTTGTGTTGGGTGGTCGCGGTGATTCTACCACCCCGAACGCAAAAAACGAGCAGGTGAACACCACCAGCATCATTCAAGGAAGTGATCAGCCGGTGAGCTTTTTCGATTGCGGCGAGATAGTGTTCAGCCCCGAGCTGAGGCTCGTTTAAACCCACGGTATCATAGATACGGTGATGATATCCCCTGACATCGGTTTCGTACAGGGTGGAATCCAGGGTACACCCGCTGGTACCATACGAGGTCGCAGCGACATTTTGGCCCATGATGAGGTTAACGAGCGAACTTTTTCCCGATCCAGTTTCTCCGAATATAACGATATTTTGAGCGACATCGCGCGAAGACATGGGGTACTGTGAGTGAACTCGTTAGTTCAAGAATCCCGTGTAAATGCACTAATCGTGTATATACCTGCGTCGCGTCTGTGGGGAGACCAGCTGACACGAACTGTATACCTCGGAATGAGGAGCCTGGAGAGGTCGTCGATGTTGATCCATTATTTTGAGAAAAAGTATTACCTCAACATGAGTTGCCGACTAGCATGAGTACGCCTCGTGTGTGGCAGGCCTGAGGGTCAAGGAAATGGAAATTCATGACCACGCTGAAGCCAGGGTGCGCACATTGCCGTGCTCCAAGACGGTACTGGTAATTCAACTCGGAACCACGCAGGACCTCAGTGGAGTCGCGATCATCATGCGTTGGCCTCGTTGGACTGCGCCAGCTCAGGAATCACCCACCGGACTCTCGTACTTGCCACTGTGTACAGATCCCAAGAGCTTTGTTGCAGCTAAATGGCTCCGAACATGGACCTCCTTGACGAGCAGAGTCTTCCTGCCATGCCAATGAATGAAGTATCCATACCAGTGAGTAGTTATATGTAGCACAGTTCGCGATAGCCATCTTATTTACCAAAATTCAAGAATGTTGTCGCTCAGCTGCACGACCAACCTGGTAGTTTGGAAGTACGTGAGCCACAGGTGAAGGCATTAAGCACTCTATAGTCTATAGTAATCGCTGACATCTTATAGGATATTCGACGGCGCCTCGACAGATTGATTATCCCGACGACTTCATTCTGTACTCCTGAATCCTTGGGTTCGTGTGCGCAGAGTGCCTGCGAATCCGCTGTTCCTCCGTTCTCTGCTCTCATCCGAGACCAAGTTGTGAGTATTATATGCCTTGGTGGCTGTTCGGGTAACTTATCGTTGGACAATCAAAGCGCGATCCACTTCGAGCTCGAAATGTCGTTGTGTTTGGTGAGAGTGGTGTTGGAAAGTCGTCAGTCATCAACATGATTGCAGGAAAGGATATCACTCAGACCTCAAACAACGCTGCGGGGTGCACGTTTCGGTATCAATGCTACCAGGTCCGTCTCGATGGTCTCAGTGTAAATCTCTGGGACACCGTAGGACTAGACGAAGGCACTGAAGGGACTGTGTCAGCCGCACTAGCCGAGAGCAGTCTCAAGGCATTCCTCCACCACATAACTCGATGGAACGGTATTGACTTACTTGTGTATTGCATCCGCGCTACGAGGGTCAGGCAAGCGCTGCTCCGGAACTATAATATCTTCTATGCCGCAATATGTCGCAAGAAAGTTCCTGTGGCATTGGTCGTTACTGGGCTAGAGAATTACGAAAGAGACATGGAAGCGTGGTGGACGGAACACGAAAGTGATTTGATCAAGCATGGTATGCAGTTCGATGCCCATGCGTGCGTCACCACGATACGCAGCGACCATCCTGCCATTCAAACCCGGCTGGAGCAGTCTCGGGTTGTGCTTCGCAATCTCGTGCGAGCAAAGTTCAACGACATAACCTGGCGGGCTGACGAAGACTCGTTGATTTCCGCTTCCTTACCTGATGTCCGCGCTTTACTCCGCTCGACGGAGAAAAGGATAGTACCTCTGATTATGACCTGTGACGGTACGGAGCATGGTCATCAGGTCCCTCTCTTCCCAACCACGACAGAATCCCGAGCAACCTACTTCAATGACCAAAAATATAAATGCCTCCCTGTCAATGTTCAGCTTCTTGGAGACCCAAAGCTTCATACGGAAACGTCGCAACGACCCAATCTTCTCGTCTTCTACGCCGATGTGAATTCTGAATCGAATCAGACGTGGTCGAATATTGAGCAATTCCACTTATTGTTTGGTGGAAAGACATGTCCAACTATCATCGTCTTCGTAGGACTCGACACTCACGAAGCTGCGGTGAGGACATGGAGACTGTTGTCGTCCTCGCATGGTGGAGAAATAATTGCCATTCCAACGTACTATCCCGGACCTGATGCTTCAAAGGAGACGGTAGAAAGAGCTGACGAAGCCTTGGTCGCACTCGTTAAAGAGAAGTGCCTGACAAGATTTGAGGAAAAGCTGTCAAAGTTCCAAAAGTTCTGTAGACATAGCAAGTTTTTCTTTACTGGACGAATTTAGTACTTGGGACTTTCTGTAGACATGGATCTCACAGTGTCGGTTTGGGTGATCCCTCCTTGCTGTCCATCCGGTCCGAAATGGACGAATGTGACGTTTTCCAACTAGCAATTGAGATTTTAAATGACTGCCTGTGGTAAGCTCAAGTTAGACACTGGTAAGTAGTACCTCCGATGATCCGGGATGTTCAAGGACTTCTGGTGCTAGTGTCGTGAGCACGAATGGTAGGCTGGTTGAGCTGTGACAAAATCGCTGATCTGCCACCGTGGCATTGAAAGCCGGAGACACTCTGAAAGGCAGACGACCCAGATCCGGAATCCGGTAGGACTGAATGTAAAACAGCTTTCTGGCGAGTTAACAAGTGTTAAGATTAGTGTGCCAAAGCACACTAATATATATGATTTCCGCACGGGCAAGTGCTGAGTAGGCACGCGATTTGTTCCATTCTCGGCTCTTGCAAAACAACACCTCCTAAAGGTTTTGCATTGAGTGTTAACCCCAGTGCTTCTAACAAAAAAGAAGGATTTCGGGTCTATGCATCAGTGGTACGCAGAAAATCTTGAACGGAACAAAAGGACATGTTTGACATCGTAGATGACATCACAGTACTCCCATACTTTTCACATCCACGACTGTTCCTATATTTTCCACCAACTTATCATCCCAGCTCGCGTTTTCTATACCATCACCCCTATGCACGTTCGGCACAGGTCCAGTGAACCAGTGCACACCGCCGTACACTGGGAAGTAGTACCACACCAGCGAGAGTACGAGGGCACCGCCTAACACGACGACGGTATAGTTCATGTTCGATGTGCTCGTATGGGGCGTAGTTGGAAAGAGGAAGACAATGTTCATAAACGTCATGAAACTGACGGAAATAATGGCGACGGGGAGACTCTGTAAGATGTAGAATCAGCTTCATTCGTTGTCGGAAGTAACCCCGGAAGTACTGACAAATATACCAAGATTGAATGGCCCAGGCTTGAAGTTGTTATTGAAGATGAACCTTGCTGCGATCGGGATAGAATATGCAACATAGAGTCCAGTAACAGAAAGTGCAAAGACGGCGTTGATGGCTTGAGTACCCGCAAGCGAAAGAAGACCCAGCAAGATAGAAACCATAGCGACAAACCAGACAGTATTTACTGGTGTACCGGTAAAGCCGTTTATACGGTACAAGAGGTTTGAAAATGGAAGGGCACCATCACGAGCGAACGCAAAGGACTGGCGCGACGCAGCAAGGAGCTAGACAAGGCATTAATGTGCAGAGTACGTGCGCAAATAGCAACGGAAGATTTACCATAGTAGATCCCATCATATATCTAATTACAAGGTTAACATGAGGGTATGTGAATAGGCTGAATCTCCACTTACTGCCCGAGGATAATGAATGACCATATGGCGAGAGTACCCTTTGGTCCGAAGCTGTGCAAGAAGATCTGTGCCATAGGCTGAGGACTGTCTATGAGGCTTGTAAGATCGGTTCCCATGCAAAATGCAATAGAAATGTTAATGGCTAATCCCAACAGTTTTCAGTATTAAGCGCAAATATTTGCGACCAGATGCAACACATACCCCAACCAAGTAAACCGGCTATACTGATTGCACTGACCTACGCAAATTAGATCGAATCACGAGAAACTAAGAACCAGTACTCACAATTGACCACGGAACAGCAATAGCTGCGTTCGAGGCTTCTTCACTAATATGAACACTCGAGTCGAATGCACCTAACAATGCAGTCGGAATAGTGAACATGTCCCATCTACGGGAAGCATAGACAGAGGGCGATGAACATACCAATAGTCCAAAGAGGGGCAAGAAAGGAGAGGATGAACGCATAACCATTTGGCCAGCCAGAGACTAAGCGACCGGAGTTAGACAGGGCAAGAACTAATAAGGAGAACGAACTGTTAGAGAAGTTTCCAAGGGCGAAGCTAGCACTGTTGATAAATTCTTTTGGGGTAGCAACTGGAAGACCGATAATGACGACGAGGCAAATGCTGATGAATTGAGTGAATACAAGATTTTGCATAAAAAAGTTGGGAGCAGAAGCAAGCTAAAGAGACTATCATATTGAGACACTCACACAAGATTGAGGGTGATGTAGAGAATCTGTAGTCTTGCAAGGACGGCAGTTCCGAGAGAACAGACAAACGCATGAGATACATGAAGTGCCACATAGATCCCGCTGCACACGTGTCAGTATGGCAAGAAACAGAAGGAAGGACAAGTACGAAGGAAAGAATCATAAGATTGTTCAAGACGGAAACACGAAGCTGGTAGTGAGTGGAAACGTACAAGGTCTGGGCTTGTGTGGCAACAAAGCTTGGGTTACCTATATTAATTGCTGCAGCAATCTGGACAGCACAGCCCCATTCGGTGGAAGCTGGGAGGAAGAAAAGCATGACAAGAAGTATAGCATCGTGAAATCAATCAAAATCAACACCAGAGAGATGACACACCGAGACCTGCAATGTTCCCTATCGTATTTGCATCTAATAGGACGGTAAATCGACTGCAGATGACATTTATAGTTTGAACGTACAGCCCACGATCCAGCAGAGAAGGTTCCGGCAACGAGGGGATGAGAGTGAGTGAGTCCAGAAGTAGAGCTATATCACACGCTATTCATCTCGATGGGACGGAGCGTACGATAGTGTGACTTACACCACCAGAAGTAGGTGCAGCAGAACCAAGCTCTGCCATGGACATTCCAACACAAAGGATGAAAATACTCGCGACTGCCCACTGGAGGGAAGTAGATACAAATGAGAGTGAGTTAGTGTACCCGAGCAGCGGGAAGACAAGGCATAAGAGTCACGTACACCCCATACCATTGCAGAGGGACCACCATTTGGAAGGGAGTAAAAAAGGACGGTGCTAAGAACGATCATCGAACGAGGCAGCTCTAGATGGGCTCAAGATACTCACGTGATCGACGAGAGCAAGCCAAAGATGCTGAATGGGACTCCAAATACCTATGAATGGGACTCTAAGCAAAGAGGAGATTAGTAGGGAAAGTGAATCAATCACCTCCAGGGGAGTGAAGGCTCTCTTGAACTCCTGTTTATATCCAAGCTCAGCGAGGAGGCACTCGTCGGCTTTTGCGATAGCCTCCTTGTTAGTCATGGTGTAGGTGACCTGTCGGAGGGAATGAGGGAGGAAAGAGAGCGGCTCAACGGTGAGCTAACGTTTTATAGCATACATCTCGGCGAACGTGATAGACCCCGGCTCACTGTAGCGATGATAGCAAGATATTCGGTAGGGATGATAAAGTATTCAATGACTTCTTGGCACTCCGAAGTTTGTAATGTGCATTACGGTAACAATGAGTGGCCTGTAGTTCCATTGCCAAACGCATGACAGATGGAACGCATAATCTGCGGGCAGTGCAGACAGTCAGTAAATACAGATTTCTTGAATACGACTCGGAGGACCGCTGCAGAGTGGTAGCAGCCCCGCTGACTGAAGCTTTCCGCTTGTGATCGTATCAACATTCTCTTCTCCATTTAGTTGTCACTGTCACAGGTGATATCACATATCAGTCACTCTCAATGTGTAAATGGTGCCAGTAGTTGGGGTGTCATTTTCCTGATGCTCATGTAGTATCAACGGGGGTGTAGCCCATGTGGCAAAATTGAAACAGTTGCCAGTGAGTCGCAAGATAAGAGTACTAGGGTCACAGGAGCATTCCTCGGAGCATCCTGATATCTCTCGGAGAGTAACTGCTAACATCTCGAGTTTATCAGCGATATCGTGACTAGAAATTTAGTCTGAAAAAAAAAGGGACGCCCGACATCAGAGTCGGCTATGTACATGTCTCACATAGATTCCTATCACACAATCTAAGCCATACTGGAGTTTTATTGCAACAAAAGACTGTAACTATGGTTACATCTGTTGCAAAATTTATTATAGTGCGCGAACCCTAAATCCTAGTTACGTCACAGAGGGAGCTACGCTCCCACACCCCCATCAATAAACTCTCCCTAACCCCTGAATTAACCCTAACCCTAACCCTAAGTCATACCAGGGGACTCTACCAGCACCACTTCGGGTTGTCGGCTTTCGCCTCCAACCCTTCCGTGGGGGTAATGACCACTCAATAAGAATTGACACACCACAAGCACCCAAGCTGAGAAGCCAACCAAAAGAAAACAGTGTCCATTCAATATGAGGTGTGTTGGATTAGCAAGCGCGCGCGCAGCCACAGCCACGACCGGCCCGCATATGGTCGACGCGCCACCATCACTCGTACATACACCAACCATATGGACGTTCCATGGCAATTACATAGTGTTTTATTCAGTTCTTATCTTTCCTGTGCTCACCAACCATGTGGACCAACGGATATGATCCATTATCCCCTTTGGAGAACACAATAGTACAGTACAGTACAGTATATAAGTTGTATATTTCGCACTTAAGCACCTCAGTCCGTTGCTTTGTATGCGACTGAGTTGTCCTTACTAGTCGCGCGCCTGCATCTCAATCAAGTGCTATTTCTATCACATCAGACTGTATGAACCATTGTTCCATGGAGTATTATGCTTGTTGGCCATGAAGGACATAATGACAACTGTGGACTTGAATCTGGAAAATAGCCAAAGAGCCTTGGGAAACGGAATTCGAGCGGCTAACGTCTACCAGGGAGTTCAAGATCACGATTACATGAACAAGATACGGTAATACGAACACCCTAACCCTACTTGTGAGCATATGTATATTGTGCGATTGACATAACTGTGACCATGCGGTGCCCACCCTGTGAGGTGTCGGAATGCAATGCGAGTACCCTAAAGCCTGACCGCACTTGCAGACATGGGTAAATCACGAACTCGAGGCTGATATGAAGTATGATGGTAGATATGATCGATATGATGACCCCAGGACACTCACAGCATGTAAAAATCAAGGGTCTCATTCAAAAGCGCTGCAAATTGCCATCACATTTCGAGAAATAATTAATAGAACCACCCGACCAAAAGGAAGGACTTCCAGGGCAGTGTCTGGATGTGTGGAGGCCGCATCCCTCAGCCCATTATCTTGCTCAAAATCAAGGTTAGACGATGTACATGGTTAAATTGATTTTTAATGTTGACACCCTGGACTGTCAAAGCCGGAAAGCGGTCAGCGTCAATGTATTTAGCAGGTGGAAAGAGAAGTTTACAACTACTTCCCAACTTTTTTTATTTAATTCCACATGCACAATGCAGTGCCGACACAACAAGTGATAAATGTGGAAGGAGCTGCGAACGATATATGTGTGTGGTATTCTGTCGACAGTTTCCAAAGAGCCTCCTGCCACAGGTTTTCTGTGCACCGTGACCTCATTGAGTTTTTTCTATTCTCCTGTTTCAGATTCGTGATGACAGTCGCCGCGCTCACATGGAGCCTTTAAAAAGAGGCAATTCTTCCATGCAACGCAGTGGCATGACTGTCTCACCTACCGCTGATACAGGGGATCGATACCATCAGATGGGTACCTAAAACGATGGTAACGCCATCGGCACTCCGCTGACATACCTGATACACCTTGCACGAACATCATGGGTGGAGTGGAAGTGTGGTTAGATGCCCATACACTGGAGCTAATTGTAGCTGTGAGTGGACTAAAATGATAGGCCTCAGTATGTGGCGGCATCCCCATGGTCAGGTGCTAAGTCTTCACAAGTCCTTCTTCAGGCGCTGTCATCAAGATTCGAGGGCATGCTGCTATGATACGCCGGAAAGCAGTGTATAACACGTCTTTGAGGTGAGTCCTTGAGCAGTGAAACAAAGATTCTGGTTCGCTCGACCTATTAATCGCGTTCTGCAAGAGAACGTCGAGTAACCACCAGCGATAACTAAAAGCAACATCAAATGCGGCCGATCGAAGGTGAGCCACAAATCTATACCTTGCGCATTCATGTCAAACCTCACTACGACTCAGACGCCCACTTTATTCATATTGTTGTATTATTAAGCTTCCAATCCACGATCTATACATGCAGATCCAGCGCGTCCGGCCTCACGTATCACGTTACGTACCCGACCAAAGGTGGTTCGTCCAGGCGTGATGATCATCGCGTAGACAAACCACCTTTGGTCGGCTTATCTTGCACCCTATGCCATACCTTAATCGTCCGCAATCCATTTCCGAAGTGTCTCAACTCACCTTCTAGATTTGAGTTCATTGACGTCAGACAGCTGCCACCAGGCTTTATTATTCCTTTCCCGAAGCTAGTAAGTTCACCCAACATTTTCCCCAGCCCCACACCCGTTCTCGAGAGATGCCACGAATCCTTCACCGGTCTACTGGTCCCCAACGGCACCGTTCTAAAACCGCTTCTATCCGTACGATGGATAACCCCTACACAAACTATGATAGTAAACCTGCACCGGTTCTATACGCGGAACCAGAAGAAGCGGTAAGCAGCATGCCCGTTTTCCCGATTATTTGGCAATGACTATGTTGCACCCGCAGGGAGTCGAAGATCAACAGGTAAGTCTCGAAAGTACACACTACACCTTGTGCGGTGCTGAAAAACTAGCATTAGGACTCAGTGACAACATCTTCCGATGATGACTCTTCCGATGATGGCTCTTCCGATGACGGCTCTTCCAATGATGGACCTCCAGATGATGACTCTTCCGATGATGGCTCTTCCAATGATGGCTCTTCCAATGATGGCTCTTCCGATGACGGCTCTTCCAATGATGGCTCTCCCGATGATGGCTCTTCCAATGATGACTCCTCCAATGATGACTCTTCCGATGATGACATCAGCGAAGACTCGGGCAATCGACGCACGTACTCTCCGTATGGCGGGAGCACCTTATATGTTGCTTCTCCTGTTGCGCAGAAGAAAAAGGCTCCGCCATACAAGTCCACGAGGGGTGTTGCGGGAAATGGGAGAGGTAAGTCAATTCGTGGCACCTCCACCATCATCTCCGAGGCCTGAGTTCCTAAATCTTTTCAGATTGTGACTCTATTGCGTCAGGACGGAACAATAAGAAGTCTGATCAGGGCGTCAGGTCCCCCCAAGCTCGGTCCACTCGCGATAGTGCGAAAACTAGTAGGTCCATCAGTAGAACGCCGGAGTAGCGTTGCTAATCATTGTATTGTATCAGCGTTCTTCGGCCAAAAAACCAAAAATGTTATTCTTTTCGGGGAAACTGGAGTCGGCAAGAGCTCCGTGATCAATTTGATGGCAGGAGAAAATATCGCGAAGGTCTCTGCGGACTTGGAAGGCTGCACAATGGAAGCGAAGGAGTACCGGTTTTGTCTCTCAGAAGAGGTGGAGCTCCGCATCTTTGATACGGTCGGGCTTGAAGAACCCGACATTGGCGTTAACACGTTCATGGGCGCACTCGAGAAGGCCCACAAGCTCGTCACAACCCTACACCGCAGTGGCGGTATCGATCTGCTTCTCTTTTGCATCCGAGGTGGGAGAATCACGGCCGCGATGCAGAGGAGCTACCGCCTCTTCTTCGAGGTTCTTTGTGGCAGCAAGGTACCCTTCGCAATCATCGTCACAAATCTGGAACTGGAGAAGGTCATGGAGAACTGGTGGGTTAAGAACGAAAAGACGTTTCATCAGTATGGCATCTACCCTAATGCGCACGCGTGCATCACGGCCGTTTCGGGGAGCGTAACCATGCACGCAAAGAAGCGGAAAGAATCGCAGCTCACTCTTCGGAAAATGCTGCTCAATACACTGAACAATCCCAGGCCTCCTTACATGCGGGAGAAACGGAGTTGGTTCGCTGCCATTGCTCTCCTACTTATGTCCTTTTTGGGAAAGAAAGAGTCTGTCAGAAGGAAGGAACTGTTGAAGAGACTCGAGAAAAGATGCAATCTTCCTCGTGCGACAGCTGAGAAGTTGACGGAGATGCTTATAAAAAGGGAGGGAGTCGATGATGTGGAATTTGATGACAAGCTTGCGTAGGAGAATACTTTGACTATATGAGAATGTTCCTTCGACTTTCGGATTTCAAATTTCAATGTGATTTCGTCTGTGGTGCTAACCAATATTGCGGTGTAACCCGCAGCGAGGTATCACTTCACGTACACACTGTTAGGATCATACAGATGAAGAGAATAAAAACGATATACCCACCAAAACCGAACCCAAACCTGTCGGGTGAGAGCATCGAGCTGTTAGTGGGTGAGCGAACTAGGTATGTACCGAACAAGCTGAACTCAATGCGACAGGTGTCGAGTGCGAGGTGCCAGGCAAGGGTGACAAATATAAGCTTGAGTACACGAAGGACTAGAGTAATGACAGCGACTTGTCTGCAACGTTATAGATTCGTGGGCCTACTATGCTACTAATAGGCTTAGCCGGAATTTAGCACCATATTACATAAGCAGTTTTCTTGCTTTGTTTACTCACATCACCACCGTTTTCCTACTGTAGTCCGTGCATACCTCATTGCCGAGTGGATCAACCATCCTAATTGAACACATCACAGCCAATCCGTCAAAATCATGAATTTACAGAACATGGTGGGCATGTCAATACCTTTCCGTTGTTAGCTATCAGGATTCAGCCATACAATACGGAATCAGATGGAACTGAGTGTACAGTAAGCCCGTTTTTCTGATCATTTGACACTAGTGTAATAATGTTGCGCTCATAGGAAGTCGCAGAGGGACTGGTACATACACTTTATCCATCCTGAAAATTAGTACTAGCAACTAGTGATAGTGCGTTCGAATGCCTGATGAATATGCACACTACGTCCCGCAGCGAGACTGTTCTGCCGACCTGAGCAGTGGATATAGGAACTCTATATCTACAAACCTTGCTTTTTCCGTTGTCCCTCCCGTTTCTGGAGGCGGAAAAAGCTCCATGCTACAAATCCTCATATGGTGCCACCGACAAAGACTTAAGTCCATCTAGATCACTTCCACCCTTGTTCCCGAATTCTTAACAATGTCTTGAGTTTGCGATCCTATCGTGATAGTCTGGGACAGCGAGAATAAATGATTTGCTAGGGTATACTCTGAATATAACCAAGGCAAAGTGTTTTAACTGGCTTCGCACACGTAAAGCTCAAAGATGAACCACAGTGTGAAGGAATACAAGACAAACTAGCAACTGGCTGCGGTACAAAGTCAAGGACGAAGAGAGAACACCGGACAGCCTAGAGGCCATATTCGATTCCATGACGGTGACCTTGTGTATTGTGGCGCTTCCACTACATGATGCGTGGTTACTAGACGCGGGTTATCCTTGCTTGCCTACCATCTGTTGCTCGTCTTGGCAAGACTTTCTTCACAACATTTAATCTGTGCCGACAAGCCCAGTCGCTTGTTTGTTTTGGGTTCGGATAGGGACTCAATATGCTCAAGGCACAGCATTTCGATCATGTCGTTTAACTTGTCAACAGTGCGAGGAAGCAGGATGAACTCTGCGCAGATGTCTGTGAATCGAGGATTTCGTATGTCGGTGGCGGTTTCTTCATGCAGCCCCGCAGGACGACAACTACGGGGCACGTATGTCCACCTGCATTTTCATAGAACATATTCAGCGCATCGATGTCCCCTGAAAGCATTCTAGCACCTAGGAGACCAGAGGTGTAGAATATAAGCATGCCTGTGCCTTCTTCACACTGCAGCGCGGGCTCTGGGGCATGCTTGTCCCCCGAACAAACTCGTACTGTCTGTCTCCGATCATTCCACTATGTCTTTAGCAAATAGCATTAACTCCCGGAGACACCTGGGTAGGGTTCTGAGGGTCCATAGCCATGTCGCAAATAATCACCTTCCATATGATTTTGGTGTTTCCTGTCCCCCCCTGCAGACCCTATCCTGCCAAGAACCTCTCGTAAAGCGGAGAACATCCATACCAGGAACGACTGCTTGATCCTCCAAGGGGATAACTCGGAGTATTCAAGCAAGAGCTTGAGTAGCTGGCTTCATGATTCGTGTCGCCGTTTCTGTACAGCCATATCCTCTGCATCCAGCGTCGTCACGCACGCATGTGCATCGAAGTACATCCCTGATCGCTACAGGCTCCTCTCGTTCGCATGCCACCACGTCCCCATTCCACCTTCTTGATATTCCAAGCCGGCCACAACCAAGGCGACAGGCACCTTCTTTCGACAGACCGTGACATGGAACAGGTCGTAGTTGTGCTTGAGAGTTTTGGTGAGCCGGGTTGCGCGAATGCAATAGATGACAAGGTATATCCCTCCTGTTTTCTCCAACTGTTCCATCAGCACTTTCAGATTCTCCTTAATGTCAGTGGGGACCGTCCCTTCGCTTCCTTTGTCGAGTCCTATAGTGTCCTAGAGTGTGTAAGTCACCCCGTCCAGCAGTGTCATATCGTTCGTGTTGGAAGGTACATCCAACCGTACTGCCGGACGTATTTGTGACCTTCATATCGGTGATTAGATTTATGACAGACGACTTCCCGACGCCGGTTTCACCGAATACGACAATATTGATATTTGGAATAGAGACATTTCTGGAACCCTGTGGAGAGGATCGTCTACACGCAGGGGGACAGAAAGCCATCTAGCCTTACCTTGAGTGATTCCTCAGTGACTTGCAGGGTTTGCGTAACGGTGGGGTTCACTTTTGGGTTTTGATTCTCAATGAGAGGTCGAGTAGCCACCGGATGAGATATATAGTTGTTGACAATGGTACCTGGCATACCATCTTTAAGGGCTTGGGAACAAGAGTAGTGTTGGATTAACAAGCGCGCGCGCAGCCACAGCCACAACCGGCCCGACTGATCACCGGTGCGCATATGGTCAACGCGCCACCAATCGCTCGTACATACACCAGCCATATGGACGTTCTATGGCATTACATAGTGTTTTATTCAGTTGTTATCTTTCCTGTGCTCACTGACCATGT